>JBBBWG010032786.1:0-41152 GCA_037176905.1 Azolla pinnata
CGACGCCCGCCGCGATCCGCACGCGCGCGCCCCACTCCAGCGGCGTCCGCCTCGCGCCCTTGTTCCCTATTTTTCCCGACACGAGAAACACCCGTCACGAAACCGAACCCCGGAAAAGCCGACCCCAACCTGAGAACCCGCGGTGGTTTCACACTACCTACCGTGCAGCACCGCCGACAGGCTCCCGTTCGGCATGTACTCGCTCACCAGCAGCTTCTCCTCCCTCGCGTAGTAGTAGGCGAGCGCCGGCACGAGCCCCTCGTGCCCCATGGCGCCCCCCAGCCGCGCCATCGCGCCCTCGAACTCGCGCCGCTCCGCCGCCACGTCCTTGAGCCGCTTCACCGCCACGACCAGCCCCGTCTCCAGCACCGCCTTGTACGACGTGCCGATGCTGCCCTTGCCCAGCACCTCCGCCGACGCGCGCAGCAGCTCGTCCATGGAGAAGCGCAGGTGCTGGGCGTGCTCGAAGAACACGAGGTCGCGGATCTCGGGCTCCGCCGCCGCCGCCGCCGCCGCTTGGTAACCTGCTCCTCCTCCTCCTCCTCCTCCAGCCGCCGCCGCCGCCGCCGCTGCGATCGGAGCGCCGGCTTCCCTGCTGGAGCCTTTGCCGCCGGCAGCTTGCTCGCTGCTCTTCCTGCGGTTGAATGCGACGATGAGCAGCGTGGCGGCGATGAAGAGCACGGCCACGCAGCCGATCACGATGCCTGCGATCTCGCCGCCCGACAAACTCTTCTTCTTCCCGGCACTGCTGCTGCTGCTGCTGCTGCTGCTGCTGCTGCTGCTGCTGTTGTTGTTGTCGTCTGAGGAGGAGGAGGAGGGACATGGCGGCAGCGGGCCCCCGCCGCACAGCCCCGGGTTCCCGTCGAACGCCCCCGAGCCCAGGAAGCGGTTGAGCGCCGTCGTGTTGGGCACGGCGCCGCTCAGGTTGTTGTAGGCGACGCTGAAGTTGGCGAGCGTCGCGACGTCGATGGGCGGCACCGCGCCCGACAGCGAGTTGTTGCGCAGGAACAGCGACTTGAGCTGCGGGAGGCTCGCGACGGAGCCGGGGATCGCGCCCGACAGCGAGTTCGCGGACGCGTCGAAGTGGTTGAGGTTGGGCCAGGGCGCGAAGAAGGTCGCGGGGATCCCCCCCGTGAAGCGGTTCCCCTGCAGGTAGATGCTCCGCAGGAAGGTGCAATTGGAGAGGTCGGGCGGCAGCGGCCCCGAGAGGCCGTTGTGGTGCAGGTTGAGCACGCGCAGCTGCGTGAGCCTCCCGAACGACGCCGCCGCGATCGGCCCCTCCAGCCCCGCCCTCCCCAGCTTCACCAACATCACCCTCGTCTCCCCCGCGCTCGTGTTCCTGCATTCCACCCCCTGCCATTTGCACACGTCCGAATCCTTGCTCCATCGCGGCAGCGATCTGCTGCCGTTGCTCAATGCCGCGTAGAATGCCCTCAGGCCTTCCCTGTCGTCGCTCAGATCCGCCCGCGAGACCCTAGCGCCGCACAATAGTAGAATCGCCATCATCATCGCCATCATCATCATCGTCATCGTCGTCGTCGTCATTGTCGTCGTCGTCGTCGCTATGCCTGGCGGCGGTGCTCGCCGCCGGCGCCGGATCGCCGCATCGCCGCCCATGCCCCAGGATTCACCGATCGAATCGATTCTGCTCGCCCTACCCGATCTATATCGCGAGAGCGATCGATCGATCGATCGATGTATCGAGAGATATCGGATCTATCTCTCTACTTATCCAATGGATGGGCGGATCTCTCTCAATGGATGGGCGGATCTCTCTACTCTATTTTGGAAGAAGGGGCTCCAACAGCAGAAGAAGAAGAAGAAGAAGAAGCGCGGCCGGAAAGGCCCGCTTTTGTTTTTGAAATGGCGCAGGCGCAGGTCGTCGTGGGGATTCTCTCGTCGTTGCAGGCTATTCATGAATGGCTCTCGCCATGGCCATGGCCATGGCCATGGGCGGGAGGTGCATTAATTTGCATCAGAGGGTTTTGTGTGCTTGTGTGTGTGCAGCAGAGTTTGGGGGAGGGTCGAAGAGGGCGAGGTTGATTATGGCCACTCGTTCATTAAAGCGAGGAAAGAGAAAAACAGAGACAAAAGCAGAGAAGAAGAAGAAGATTGAAGATGAAGATGAAGAAGAAGAAGATTGAAGATGAAGATGAAGAAGAAGAAGAAGATGAGGAAGAAGAAGAAGAAGAAGAAGAAGAAGAAGAAGAAGCAGAAGAAGAAGATTGAAGATGAAGAAGTAGAAGATTGAAGATGAAGAAGAGGAGGAAGAACAGGATTGAAGATGGAAGAAGAGGATTGAAGATGATGAAGATTGGAAGAAGAGGATGATGAAGCTGAAGCTGAAGCTGCAGCAGCTGGATATGGAGGTCTTCCCCTTTTTCCTCTCTTTTTTTTTTGGCTTCTTTCCTTTCCCCTGCTTCTTGCTTTCTTTCTTTCTTTCTTTCTTTCTTTCTTGCTTTCTTTTGGCTATGGAGGTCAGTAAAATAACAAAAGAAAACAACAACAAAGGAGCTGGCACAGACAATTCAGCTCTGTGTATTCTCTCTGTTTTGTTTTTTTGTTTTTTGTTTTTCATTTGGTCAAAAATGTTTTAAAAAGAAGAAGAAAGAAACAGGGGAGAGTGGATAGAAAATCAATGGAGGCAAGGTCTATGTATGTATGTATGTATGTATGTATGTGTGTGTGTATGTGTGTGTGTGCATCTATCTACATACATATTTGGTAGCAAAGTTAGTTACACTACTACATATAACTACAAGAGTACATACACACACACATACTTGGGAGTTTATTGGGCAAGACCCATGAAGAGGATTCAACCACCAAAGGCCCAAGAGCTATATATATATATATAGAGAGAGAGAGAGAGCCAAGAGACAAACAAGACAAGAGCCTATCTAGTCTGGTCTGTGTTGTTGTTGGGCAGCTTTCAATTCTTGCGGGTTCGCCGCCACCCGATCTCACTACTACTTGTCTGATGCGAGCTCGCGACATCGGTAGCTCATGGATTCTGCCAAGTGTGGCAAGGCTCATGTCCGATGGAGGAAAGCCTGGCACAGCTCCCCTTGGACTACCGAACATAACATAGAGACAGACAGACAGACAGACAGACAGAAACAGAGAGAGACAGAGACTTCCATCTGGCCTTTCTCCGTTCTCGTTTTTTTGCCAGCTCGATCAGCAGGTCAAGGCGAAATGATCCGGCTTGTTGTAAACAGCAGTAACAGGGAAGCCAGGGAGAAAGCACGGGGGCCGATCCCAATCCAGGGAGTGGGGGGGGGGGCTTTTTTTCTTAATCATTTATCTGCTCTCGACAGGGAACAGGCCGATTCCGAGCAGCTGTTGCTATGAGCCCGCTGTCTGCCTGTTGCGCTGGGAGCCCTTTGCTTTTTGCTCTCTCTCCCTTTTGCATCTCATTCCCATCGGCACCCACGATTACTGGGGCGAAAGAAGCAGCAGAAGCCAAAAACAAAAACCAAAAACCACGAATCGATGACCATTCGCTGAAGAGTTTTTTGAACATTGTGTTCATGCCCCTGGTTCGTCGTCAACACCACGAAAAGAATAAGAAAAGCCCATGGTGGCGGTGGTTGTTAAGTGTCTTCTTCTTCCTTGTGTGCCTCTGCTCCACGGGCACTTATGAGAGAACATTCTGACAGACGGGGCCTTCGCTCGGTCACCACCACCCGCTAATTGCAAAGATGAACCATACCAAACCCCCCAAGAAAATGGAGCTAAGGTTTGACAAGTTGTTTCGCAAAAAAAAGAATGCACTCTAGCGTTGAAGAGTCTGTTCGATGCATGTGTTGAAGAAGAAGAGCATCGGAAGGATCCTTTACAGAGGCAGAGGCAGAGTCAGAGACTCAACACGGCTTCTGCTCCTGCTTCTGCTTTGTTTCTTCTTCTTCTTCCTTTGCTCCTGAGCCAGAATCTGCTGTTAGTCTCAACGCCAGAAAGCTTGTAATTTTTTGGATCGAAAAAAGCCCGATGATGCCCCTCCGAGGTTGGTAGATGTCGCATGTGATCGACCGCATGCGCATTAGCGCCCCATTCGAATGCATCGATGCCAATGCAAAGCATGTATTCCAAAGGTGGGAAAAAAGGAAGGGCATTCTCGTTATTTATCAATATTAGCGAGGTGCCCCTCCTCTTTCTGATTGCCTGGCCACGGGAATAATGCGAATTCACGTGACCTTGCATATCGTTACGGTCCGAGCGGTGCCGATGATGATTTCGATGCCCCGATTCCGGTGAAGAGAATCGATGAAGCAAGCAAGAAAGCAAGATATAGTAACGTCTGCTGAGGCCAATATTAGACGGGTTCGCATTGAGGGGGCAAGAGACGAGACGCCAGATCCAGATCCGGATCGCTGGATTGATGGATGGCTCTGTATGTGTAGCAATCGGTGAGGAGAAAGCTGCCCTTCGGGAGTCTAATGTTGTTTCCGATACTGTTCCAGCTAACTCTAGAGGAGATGGTTGCAAAGCTCGTGTCTCGGCACACACACAAGTTTAGGGGGGAAAAACTCGCGTGAAGCCTTCCTGCGTTTTTCTGTCTGTCTGTCTGCCTGTTTGTCTAGTCTGTTTGTCTGTCTGTCTGTCTCTCGCGCCTCTTTGCTGGCTAATTTTAGCTACTCATCGTAACTCCTGAATGCTCGCGACAAACTCGTGAATCGCAGACAGCTCCCCCGGAAAAGCCGAATGCCGCCATTCGATCGATGCAGTGGTGCCAGCCAGCCAGCCACCGTTCCCATTTCTTCCGGAATGTTCTTCTTTGTCTGTTTAATTCCCTTCTTCCCTTATTTTTAACTCAAAAGAGAAATACTCGGACATTTATCAGGCAGCGGAAAACCCTCCGTTCGATCCGAGGCATAAAGCTCGGAGGTCTCCGCAGCACCGCCCTCCTCTTCTCTTTTCAGTTTCATATCCGGCTCTCGATTTCGCTGGGGACAATAATAATAATAATGATAATGATAATGAATGTCGTTGAGTGGAACAAGCGTGACGGATAATTAATTGCGATATCGTAATGTGTACACTAAGGTTGTTATTATTATTATTATTATTGTGTTTCTTATTATGATTATTGTTGCTGTTGTTGTAGCATGGGGCCAGAAATTTGATACTAATAAAAAGAATCATATTATTATTATGATTGTGGTTATTAGACATTGGACATTAAAGAGACCTAGACTTATCATCATCATCATCAACATATACACATAATTAGTGTGTGGGAAGGCCAAAAAATCCGCCCCCCGCCTTTTATCCCATGTAAAGAAAGCTTGGATCGGAAGCTGAACGAAATCTCGATCGATCAATCGATCGATCGATGTATCGATCCTAATCCTCATCGAGAACGATTAGGCCCAATCTTCGGTGGACTTGGATGGAGCTTTTACGGCCCCCGTTTTTATAACAAAGGGCTCGTCCCACATTTATCTGGGGATAATCCTTCTCCACGTTGCGCTTATAAAAGATATCTTTGGTCCATGTTGTTAGCACTAAGCCTCAAATAGAGGCGGATATATGGCCACTCTGTTGCAACCTTGCTTCTCGGTCATGGTATTAATCTCCGAAGTAGAAAAATATGCCTCTAAACCATAGTTTCTTAGCAGATCAAGGGCACAGAGTGGTGACCTTTGAAAGCAAATGATTCGTAGGGTCTCATCGATCCGAGAGCATCCGATACGGAATAATTCACTGGTTGACGCCGATTATTTGACTTGGGAGCATTCGATGATGCGGATTGCTTCATCAGTCCAATTCAAGAAAAAAGTCAAGTTCGACTCGATCTGCTTCATCAGTCCAATTCAAGAAAAAAGTCAAGTTCGACTCGATTGATGCTAATCTTCTCCGAATAGATCTCGGAAAGGCCGATGATGGGAAACTAACTCTTCATGTGATATATACAGCTGAAGCACGCGATTCCGCTAGTCGAGATTGCACGGGGATATCGAGGGGGAGAAACGGTTCAAACACCGTTTCAAACTCAAACTAGAC
Source organism: Azolla pinnata (assembly GCA_037176905.1). NCBI lineage: Eukaryota > Viridiplantae > Streptophyta > Polypodiopsida > Salviniales > Salviniaceae > Azolla > Azolla pinnata. Next base: position 6,007 of record JBBBWG010032786.1, read on the forward strand.
ATTCGTAAACCTCGTGACCGAATCAAGCATCGTCCGAGGGCTTGGGACAACACAGGTGAAATCTGGCACAGTATTTCAAGCTTGCACAACGAGTTCGTTACAGACATCTCGAGTTTTCGAGCTGTTTGGGAAAGATGCCAGCTTTTTACAGCTTCTAGGCGACGCATCGATCCATTCGAGAAAGCCAGAACATTCCAGCGATCCGGCACGCGAAACGATCGGTATCCTAATCCAACACATTTGAGCTTGATCTTTTGATTTTTTGAGATTGGGCATTGTTGATGGCAGAAGAATGGGGACTAGGAATTTGCCACAATTGGTCAAAGTGCCACAATTATGGTTAGTTATAACTACCCATAACTGTCATCCTCATCATCATCATCATCATCATCATCACCATCATCATCATCACCACAACCGCTCTGCTCTGCTCTGCGCCTGTGCATTGTGCAGCAAAACCATGTACAATCGCCATCGTCGTGCCTCCGTCCATCGTTCACTCTCCCCGTTCCTGGCTTCGAGGACAGCGCGCTGAGCTCCTCTGGTGGAGTAGGCTTCTTTGCCTTTCCCTTTTTCCTTTCCTTTTCTTTATGCATCCAAAGCATCCAGCTGACTGCACTGCGTGGCGTGCAGAGCGGAAACCCGGAGAAGCGGCCCTTGAAAAATGGAGGCGTCGTGTGGGTTTAGTGTTACGAGCAGCTGTGGCGGCGGCGGCCGATGTAGCCATTTGACGTGGAGGCGATGGGAACCTGGGCAACTTTACCGCAAATCTCTCTCCCTCAAGAACACCAGCCGACATGTCCAGGTGAACCACATTCTCTTGTGTAGATCTTCCTCCTCCCTTCCCCATGGCTCCGCCTCCGTACGTATGCTTGCCCCTCAGTTTCATCGGAAACAAGATTCGTTTGCAGCTTCGTTTGAAGATCGAAAGATGTGGTTGGAAAGGACCACGGAATGCCGATTTAAAATGTTTGGATGGCTCATTATGCTTGCCTTGGCTCGGTTCAGGTTGGCTCTGCAGCCAAGAATTTGTGGCATTACGCATAGAACGATGGTGATTCTCTAGTAGTCTGGCGTTGACATGGAATGTGGGCATGGAAGGGACCATCCAATGAAGTTTTGTAATGGTTGGATAATTCATTGCCGATGCTTGCCTTGGCTCGGTTCAGGTTGGCTGTAGCCAAGAATCTGTGGCATTACGCATTGAACGATGGTGATTCTCTAATAGTCTGGTGTTGACATGGAATGTGGGCATGGAAGGGACCATCCAATGAAATTTTGCAATGTTTGGATAATTCATTGCCGATGCTTGCCTTGGCTCGGTTCGGGGTCACTGCAGCCAAGAATCTGTGGCATTACGCATAGAACGATGGTGATTCTCTAATAGTCTGGTGTTGACACGGAATGTGGGCATGGAAGGGACCATCCAATGAAATTTTGTAATGTTTAGATAATTCATTGCCGATGCTTGCCTTGGCTCGGTTCGGGGTTGCTGCAGCCAAGAAGCTAGTGCGGTTATGCATAGAATGATGTTGATAGTCGGTAGTCCGGTGTTCAAAGTACACATGTAATGATGTTCACATGTTCTGATCCATTATATAAGGCTTGCCTTAGTATGGCTGCAGCCAAGAACCTGTGGCATTCATTCGTAAATGGATGTTGAAGCCGTGGTACTCTGCCCGGAAGGATATCAAAAATTGATGCTGGCATGTAAATATAGGCATGTGTAATGCACATGCTTCAAAATGCACACGCTTCAAAATGCACACATAATGAGATTTTAAATGTACCAATCCCATTATATGAGGTCCGTCTCACATGATATGCTTCGTTTTATATGCTGCAAACCAGAAGCTATGGCATCGTGACTGCTTGTTGTTGACATGGAATGTAGGTCTTGAATTGGTCAGCGCCAGACTGCCCTGCTTTTGCAACCGAGTATTTGGGTCCTGTTCGAGTGAACCCGGGAGTAACATGCGTCATCGGCATCATCTTCAAGCCATCTCAATCGGTGGATTATGACAGCAAGCTTATCTTTTCCACCCTCAAGGTGATGACTTTGTAAGCTTCCCAGCCCATGATTTATCACACAATCTGTCCTTCTCTTCCTCAAGACAAATATAGCTCATTTATGTTATTTGCATGTGGGTTCTTGTGCTGCAGGACTCGTTTTCGGTTAACTTAAAGGGTGTAGCTCCCATAGGGGATGTGCAATGCCAATCGGATATGGATTTTGGGAATTGCAGCGTGAAAGAGACTGCTGAAAAGGTTTTCCAATTCTCTAATGTTGGTGATAAACCTACACCATATGAGTGGATAGTGGAGCCACCTTTCTCCATCGTGCCAAAGGAAGGTTTCTTACAGCCCATGGAAAGATCATCTGCCATCTGCTGTTTCACACCAGAGAAAGCACGTGCTTACTCTGCACAGGTACTATCAGAAATCTTGTACGCTGTAGAAAGAATGGATAAAAGATTCAGAATGTGATGAAGTTAAAATCTCATCATTTTGATAGTAGAAACTTGGTACTGTATTTTACAGGCACATTGTGTTACTGCCGAGAATGCAACCTCAGTTATGAACCTCGCCGGCACTGGAAAGTATGTATTCCTTCACGTATCTCCATCCATCCTTGATTTTGGTGATGTGGTAGTGGGGTCAGCAAAAGAAATCACCTTCGACGTTTGCAATACATCCGAAGTGCTGGCAAAGGTTTACATTAACGTCGTTGATGATTTTCAACAAGAATTCTTTCCACCTGTGTTCAAAGTAGAGCTGGTTGAATCCTCAATTCAGCCAAACAATCACTTGGCAATTAAGGTGTGGTGAATGTGATCGTTTTCATGATAATCTCGATTCATATATATGCATTACACACACCAAGTAATTTAGAAAAGTGTATAAATTGAAGTAGTACTTTGATGTTTGAAGAAAACCGAATTGCACAAGGAGGTTGCGAAGTATTGATGTAAATTTCAGGCATTATGCAGGTGATGTACTGTCCTCTTTCAGCAGGCACATTCTCAAGCGCGCAGATCAGTGTGACAACCTCCCAAGGCAGTCTGCACAAATTGAGTTGCTCAGGGAATGCCATAGCCCCCTGTGTCACCATCTCAAGAAGGGCGATAGATTTTGGCTCTTTGCCTCTTGGGACAAGTGTTTCCAGCTCTCTCTCGATACACAACATGTCTGTGGTTCATGTCAGTTTCCAATTCAATCTTACTGGATCAGGAATTTTCTTTCTACAGCCAGAGAAAGGAGTTATTGCACCACAATCTATGATTTGTGTGAAGGTGTACTTTGAACCAGGAGAAGCTGCAAACTACTACAAGCGCATCTTCTGCATTATACAAGATTGCCACCCTTTATATTGCGATCTTGTAGGCTGTTGTTTCCGTGATAAGGTTGACTTCCCAACTCTACAGCTCTCACATTTGTCAAAGCATAGAGATATCACAGCAGGTGATGCCAGAGATCAAATCCATGAACTTGATACATGTACAAATACAGGGGATGAGATTCCCGAATTATCAAATTGCCCAAAGTTGATAAGCTCACTACATGAAATAGTGGGCATGAAGAACAAGGAAAAGATGCTTGAAAACTCGCTACCTGACAGTTCATTGGTTTCATGGCATGAAATGAGTTCATCAGCAGCATCCTTTGGCAATCTCATAACAAATGATCATCCCAGAAAACTGCTTGAACAGGCTTGCACTACAGATGATGTATGGGAAGAATATTTTTTTGGGAAAGTTTGGAGTTCAGTGGATGTTGGGCCCAGATCCATAGATTTTGGGACAATCTCATGCATGCAGACTGAGAAAAGGAGTATATCGATACGAAACAACTCACAAATTGCACTTTCTTGTTTCTGGTATATCTTGGAAGTTATGGACGACACAAACACGGCATCGATTGTATTAAGCAAAGGACCTTGGACGACTAAGAAGCCATCACATGTTTTTTCTGTCTCACCACGACTTGCTGAAATACCCCCTCAGGAGACTGCAGCATTTGAAGTCACATTTACACCGGCTAAAGAAAATCACTACTATATTGAAAACCTAGATCTCAACATTTCACTGTGTCATAAAGAAGGTAATCGTCTTGTTCCACCTTGTGTAGTATCCGTACAAGTATCTGGAACCAGTTTTACGTCAAAGGCAGAGCTCCCATCAGAAGCGTATTTTTTTCCCTCAAAGGTTTACTTTCCACCCATCATACAGGGATGTCAAGCATACCATACGGTAGCTCTAAGGAATCAGGGATGCACACCTCTATGGTGAGCTTTTACTTCTTGCATGTAACTGAATTTCAGAGAACATGAATCTGGGAATCCCTTAGTACGGTTGTGATCTATAAAGGGCTCATTTTGTTTCCAGGTTTTCCTTCGAGAATCCAAGTCAGGAGTTTGAAGTTATGCCTCCACGAGGTGTCATTGAAATACAGAGTTTCCAGTTAATAAGTATTAGGTTCAAAGCCAGTAAACCTGGATCATGCGTATTGTACCTGCCTTGTATTCTGAACGGAACACGGGCTGATGGCATGCATTTGCAGCTAGTTGCTAAAAGTGATTACCCTTTGGTGGGTCCCATGGATGCTTAAGGAATTCAGTGCTATTACTTATCATTTAGAACACTATTTTTTTGTTTAAGTCTGACTTTCCCATCCTTGATGTGAGCAGGTACAACTAGAAAGCACTAACGTCCATTTCAAGCGCACAAATGTTGGAATTCCTACAGAAAAAACAATAGAGATGAAAAATATGTCTACAGTTGCTGCCTTTTTCACACTGCAAGTTTCCCCTGAATGCTCAGAGGTATTTTCTATCAAGCCTAGGCATGGAATTATCAAAGGCAAACAAAGCTTGCAACTTCATTGCACTTTTTGCCCTACCTCAGTCTCATGTTTTAGAGGTGAAATTCTTTGTAGAGTTGCAAGTGTGATTGAGAAGGGTATACTTGAAAGCAGAGGGGTTTTAGTCAATATGATGCCTGGTTCAGAATCACAAATTATATCTACCACATTTCAAGGACAAGGGGTCAAATGTCTATTCAAAATTGAGCCTCAGCAACTAGAGCTTGGAACGGTTCTAGTTGGTTTTCCTCAGCGGCGTAAATTGACCATCTACAATAGTACAGAAGGTTCTTTGAAATATATGATGGATCTTATGCCATTACACGGCACGAAAATGGATGACTACAAACTAAAGTTTGACAGTAAAAAAGGGATCATCAATTCCTACTCCTCTAAGGATATCAATATTACGTTTAAGCCCAAAACGGCTTCCACGTTTGTGATTGGAATCGTATGTAATATTAATGATACAGATGGGGGAAATGGTGAAAAGTCACCTCACTGTATCCTGTTTGCGAAGGCCTTATATCCATCTCTCTCTATTTGTGGTGTGAGAAATGAGTGTATGGGCCAAGTACAAGCCTGGCGTCAACTACACCTCAATGAGCTAGAGCAGATGCTTGCTGACGCGGAAGTGAAAGAAGATATCGGGTTGAGTACTGCCTGTTGTGACCTTTTTGGGCTTGGAGGAAAACCAATCCAAAGTTTCAGTTCTCCATTTAAGATTTTTCTGGGGAAAAGGAATGTAACTGCCAAGCCCACTGTCTATGAACTGGTCGTGCGGTCCTGCAGCATTTTACCTGTTTCTTGGAGGATAAGACTCTGGAATGATAGAGAGGTAGACCTGGAAAATTGGGTAGAAGATCCAGAACCATTAGACGAAGATGAACAACTTTATATCAGTGTACGTGAGCAAGAGCTTATTTCAGTTTACCCCTGTGAAGGTTATTTGAATCCAAAAGAAACAGCACATATCAACATTACTTACAAGCATATAGTTGAGGGGATGCATGTGCTTCCTGCTATTTTACAATTCGAACACGGCCGTGCCTTGCCCTTCATGCTTTCTGGTGAAACTCTCCCGAGGATGGCAAGCATTCTTACAGTGCAGTCTAGCACTTTCAAGTTGAAATCAGTGTCAATTGGAAATGTCAATCCACCATTACAGACTTTTGAGCTGCGGAATGATGGGATTTGGCTGCTGGAATACCGTGTTGATCTTACTTCATTGGTATGCCTTAAGGAAGAAAACTATGGTTTTGAAGTGCTTGCCTGTTTGAATCCGTCTGGCGCTATACCTCCCAGTGAAACCTTGCTCCTGAATTGGTACTTCAGACCTATAGAGGCGAAAATGTACTCGGTTGAGGTGTTTATTTCTCTGATGAATGGAGAGGGAGCAAAGATATCAATCGAAGGTAGTCACTTGATGAAAAATGATACTGATCAACCCAAAATGTGTTCTTTATTCATACTTATTTGTAAATTGCATATCATTAATAAGAACAAAATCCAAGGTAGTACCTGGTCCCAGCTATTTATAACAATAATGCATATGACACAATCAAGTAACAGTAATTTATCATTTGCTGCAAATATCAAGGTACTGGCACAGAAAAAGAAGCAGAAGATCTAAAGAGTAAAGCGGAGGAATGTCTGGTAGAGAACGAATCGACTTCATTAAATCTGAGTGAATGGAAGAGTCTGCCAGCAATTCTCATGACTGAACATGTGACATATGGGGACATACCTGCCATGTCTTCAGTAGAAAAGCTGGTCAATATCAAGAATACAAGTAGAAGTTCAGCGATTCGATATTCTTGGGAATGTTGCTACGCTGCGGAGAGGTCTATACATGGCCATTTCTCGGTCGTGCCGGCACAGGGTCTCATTGGTCATGACAGAAGCTGTGTGTGCAAGGTTATGTTTACGGCAGGGCTGCAGCCCCAGATATTTGAGATGACTGCACTCCGCTGCCATGTAGAGGAGGTTAAAACATATCAAGCATGTAGTAGTAAAGAGGAGCTGATAATGAGTAGTGCTGGAGATTATCATCATCAGAGCAGCACTGGTGAATCTGTGTTGGCTGAGGAGCATCGAAGCATGGTGTCTAATGCCACCAACCTTAGAACGAAAAGAGAATATCGGCAGTCTGTGGTTGAGAAATTGACATCCTCCGTGAAGGAAAAACTTCCTCGCCTCACTGCAAAGGCCTCCTTACCAACAAAGCCCCCGAGAAACCAAGACAATAGCATCATGGATATGTCAACAAAGAGAGGGACATTATACCTTTCTGCTTCAGGATCGATCAGACCCATAGACCACTTGTCAAAAAAGCTCGAAACACCCATTGGTATGCAGCTGCAGATGGATTATTGCAATGGATCTGATAGCCGCAAGATCGATGTAGCAAAGCACTTAGTAACAACGGTCTTTCGCGAGGCCATGCAGGTGATGCCGGTCGTGAATTTTCTAATGAATATGTAAAAATATGCTTGGTAAGCTGTCGAAGTTCTTTTATTCATCATTAGCACATGTCCCTGCATGTCATTGGTTTACTATCAAAACCCGTAGTAGGTGGATCCATTTCTGATGGTCTTGGAAGAGTATCTCCATGGGTGTGTCACCTATTCATCCCATGTCCAATTGAAAGACCATTCATAAGAAAATAAGTAGTTTTGCATTTCATAATCAGCATCTAGAGAGGGAACCAACCCCTCATTCAAAAATCAATTGAAATGCATGTGAGTACTGCCTGCTGGAAGGGTAGTGTTTCTGTGTATTGGCATACATATGGCATATCATCTCCTTTGACAATCACAGGTGTTCAGAGATGTATTGGTGTGTGCTGTTAAGTACCCCAAATGGCCAGTACTTGTGAACATCCCTTCTCTATCATCCTTTCTGGTGCAAAAGCTCTTAAGTTCAGTGAGGTCCTAGATGTTCTCCTTACATACAATGAGGTAAGATTGTGTCCGTCAAGGCAAATTTAGACCGCCGAGGCCATTTCCACATGCCTATCTCAATGGGTGCATTCTCTGAAGATAAGATCTGGCGAGATCTTCTACTAGTGCATAGCTAGAATAATCTCAGTTCTAACAATCTCATGTGGCAGTGAGGTCATACCTGAGTCCCTCGTGAGAATTGTGGATGCAAGTGAAGTGGTAGCATATCATCTTCTGACTGATAGTTCATAGACCATATCTTGCATGGAGATGCATCTTCCACTATTCGAGCAATAAGCACAATCTTTGATTACTGATGCACAGTAAGCTCATTGATGAGAATCAAAATATCTAGGTAGGATAATAAATGTAGCAGCTGCGTACGCATTATGTCTTGCTTGATACGAGTTGTGCACATGCAAATGAAGATGGTTTGTTCTGTTTCTTGTTAAGACCTTATTTGTAGTTGGATCTATGCAAGTAATGACAATAATGATTTTTTCCTTTGCTTTGTATAGGGATTGATCCACGCCAGATCAGTAGAATTGCAATTGCATGACCAGGTAATGTTTTTCGAACAAAAATCAAAGTCTGTGCTACCAGATACAGTTTGTATGGGAAAGTCTACCTGCACAGAAATACAAAAAGAAAGCATTGTTAGTCTGAATTTGTGCAGTTCTACAGTGTCCAAGGACAAATTGTTAAGCCTTTCCCTACATGTCGATGTATTCAATCTTCCAAGGAAAATGTTAGAATTGATGTTCTTTGAAATTATCCAAGAACTTTATGATAATGATAACCTTACTTGACGGTGGACGCATCCAAAAAGCTGTTTGTAAGCATTTATACTGACTCAATCTCCCATATAAGCCTTGCTATATATAAATGTGATATGCTGGCTGTTACTTTGTCTTCCCATATAAAGAAAGGTATGATGGTGTAAGTTCAAGTATTGAACTTGATGAAATCCTTCATTTAAAGTCATTCAGATAATCAATCCTTATGGCTAGATCAAAGCTCTCAAATTGGGGCCTGTATAAAGTTGTGCGCTTAACAGATTGATTCTGTCTACCCTCTATTGTCATGTTTTTTGCCATCGTTTTTAATGTGGCATGTTACAGCAGTGTGCTGAATCCATGTTATGATGATCTTCCCCTTTTCCTCTTTTGTCTTCCTCTTGTCACTCTTTTTCTTGGTTTATCTCGTATTAATCATTCATGCTAGATGATGATTATATAACCAATACTAATTACTTATTGTACAATGGGTTTCAAAAAATGATCAAGATCAACCTTTGTGACGCCTTTGTTAATCAACCCCTTGTTGTTAACATTCTGCTGCATAATCTCATTGGCAGTATTCGATTGTTGTCAACAATGCAACAGTTTCAAAAATGATCAAGAATCCTATATAAAATTAACCTTTTGTGGCACCTTTGTTAATCAACCCCTTGTTAACATTCTGCTGCATAATCTCATTGGCAGTATCCGATCGTCCTCGGGATCAATACTTCAAGTTGCGTGATGCCTTGACTTGAAGTGAGAGATCTTCGGTTCTCTAGATCCCTCCAAGTTCAAGAGTTGGCCTTGAGGTCAATTATAAGTATCCTTCATATGTATTTGGATTCTTTCCATCATAGGATGATCTTCATGACGGGCATTTCAACGATCCGATAGTCGTTAGTCGAAAATTTCTAATCGATTCTAAACCCTAAACCTTAATCACTCAAGGGATTAAGCCTAATCCATGAATGTGTTTAATTATACATACATGCCTCACCGCATATGCATGCATACATGCATGAATGTGGGCACTTGACACTGGAACGAGTGCAGAACAGGCAAAGGAGAAGAGCAGGAAGGGATGGAGGAGGAGGAGGTGATGGCGAGTAAGGAGCAGCAGGAAGGACAGGAAGAGGGAGAAGAGCAGCAGCAGGAGGTGGGTAAAGCAGAAGAGAAAAGAGAAGAAGAAGAAGAAGAAGAAGAAGAAGGTGTGCTCCTCTACTACAACTTCGTTTCCATTCCGGACATGGAGTCCTTGAAACAATGGTTTCTCTCTCTGTGTACGCCGCTGTCCCTTGTGGGCAGAATTCGGATTGCTCCCGATGGCATCAACGTAACTGTAAGAATCCACCTTACCCTATCTAATCCGTTCTTGAAGATGTTAATGTGAGAAAGCATATGATCTGTATTCTGTTGAAATTAGGTTGCCTGAGCTTTTGCCTCTCACTTCTACATGCATTGCACATCCGAGTCCGATGTGTAACCCCATAAATTCAGAACTTCCTGAAAACAAGCGTGCCATTCCTGAATAAGGTATCAAGAATGCTTGCTGTATCAGTGGCAAAGCCTTATTTTGGAGAATGACTCCGTCCCCTCTAGGTTCCCCTGATTCGATTTTCTTCTCCGGAATGTAATGTGTGGCAAATGCATTTTATTTCCTTCAAAACTTCTCCTTTGCACGCACTGCTTTCATGCTTCTTACAACTCTTTCTTAATAAAATCCCTTTTTCCCTCTCAAAAGTTGTGCTTGTAGAGCTCGTAGAATTCATTCATGTGTGGGTTTTCCATAGGTCGGAGGAACGATGGCCTCACTTTACAAGCACATAGAAGCTGTACAAACACATCCTTTGCTAGGAAGCTGTGATTTCAAACTTGCATCTACACGCTCATCCATCTCATCCGGGTCATCTATTGCAAATGAGGTTGGATTTGATTCCTTGTCTGTACGACTTGTGAAGGTAAGCTGCAAACTTTACATATCTGTATGTGTGTGTGTGTATACACACTGTTGTTTAGACAGTTGCCCTTTTACTACTAAGCGGTATTCTAAAATACAGGAGCTTGTAACATTGGGTGTGCCTCCTTCAAACTGCCCTTCTATCAAAGATGCAGGACTCCATTTGTCAGCTGTAGTATTTCATACAAAACTCCAAGAAGCAGAATACCTTTGTGATGGATCAAATGAAAGGAAATCAGATCAGTTCATATCATCAACTCCAAATTGTGAACCGTTGGCAGGAGATAGATTTTCTCAGCATGATGAAGATAAGAAGGTTGTTGTAAATCCTTTCACTAAAGTCATGCAGAGTAATTCCAGAGAACCAAAGCATGTACTTCTTGATGTCAGAAATATCTATGAGACAAGGATAGGGCGATTTGTTCCTCCAGAGGGGGTTGCGTTTCTAGATCCCAAACTTCGTCAATATAGTGATTTGCCTCGCTGGATTGATTCAAATGCTGAAAAACTACAAGATAAGAATATTTTTATGTGAGTCTGATATACATTTTGCCTCTATATATCCAACAGATCTTAAAGTTACAGAAAAGAAGAATCTTCCTAGCATCTCTAACATGTTACTGCCCCAGGCTGTTTGCGTGATTTCTGGCTTACTAGATCGCGAGCAATTCATTATGGGACACTCATGTAAACAGACTAGTTTGGGCGCTATTATTCGCTATACTATGAATTGCATGTGCTAGAAACAAAGTAAACCCGGTCGAGCTAAGGGTTTATGTCAATTTTTTGTCAGCCATCCTTAAGCCTATACTATGCAGTGTAAGTCATCAGCAAGGACATCAACTCTGAAACTTTACACAGGTATTGCACTGGAGGTGTACGATGTGAGATGGCCTCTGCCTACATAAAAAGTAAAGGAAAAGGATTTCAGAGTGTGTTTCAGGTAAAAAGATGTCACAAATATTTATGGTCTCCAAAATTTGCATTCTCAATTTGTTGCATATTTTGAAATTTGATGCTCTCAGCTTATAGGGATTGTGTTTTGCAGCTATCTGGTGGTATACAGCGATATTTGGAAGCCTTCCCAGATGGCGGTTATTTCAAGGGGAAAAATTTTGTATTTGACCACAGGTTTGACACTACGAATTAGATAAACCTCCCTGCGAAGAATTCAAAACTAGCTCTCTAAGAGTCTGATGTTAAAATAATGCCATTAACAACTTTTAAAATATAGGAACCAACCCAATTGAAAATAATGGCTTCATTAAATTTCGATTTGCGTACATTTAAAGCTATTGGGACTAACTAGATCAGAAACCACTAATCAGACTAAGCCATCTGGAAGTTGTGTTTTGTAGCATGGTCGTGTTTGGCTCTGTGCTGGTCTCCTTGATGCTGCATGATTCCATAAGAAAAAAGATTGGCCCGTGTGCTTGGGCTAGGAGATCCTATTGTGCATGATCAAACATTGGCAAGAGCATGTATGGAGTCAGTGGGTTTTCTAGGTGGATGGGTTAATATCATTTGGTTGTGTGATTACTTTGTTATAGTTGTTAGCTGAATATATCATCTAAACTTCGTTTTAGAAATCACTTGTTGGTTTTTTGTTTCTACCTGTACAGTTGGTGATAGATGTTGATTTATGGTTGTTTTCTGCCGAAAAGAGAATAGCAGAGCTCTTTCTTTTGATCTGTCACCCTTCATTTCCATAGCTATGGTTCTGTAACTATGTGTTACTATGGTTGCATCCTGCCCTTTAACCTCCCATGATCCACCGGCCTTCGCAATTTTTGCCCCAGCGGTTGACACTTCAACCTTTATACACCAGTCTGCCTCCACCTCAGTTTGATGCTCCAGATATTGATATTTCTTTCCTTGGTTGATAAAGCTTTGCTGCCCTCACAGTTTGTGCTCCTGCTGTAGCCACTGCCCTTTCCATCGCTGTGTTACTCTTCCATCATTCTTTTATTTGAGCTCTCTCAAGGTCTAAAAGAGACAAGTTTTTATAGTAAAAAATAATTCTTGAAAATTTTGCAATTTCCTAGAACGTGTACATGCTATTGCTCCTTCATCCTCAATGTGAAGAAACACGTTTTGTTTTATTTTGGTTGTGGAGTGGAAATTGTGCAGGTTGGCTGTACCAAGTTCTTCCAATGAAGTTGTTGGATCATGCATGAATTGTGGGATTGATTTTGATGACTATTCGTCAAGGGTTCGTTGCAGTTATTGCCGAATGTTGGTGCTCGTTTGCAAAAGCTGCCAGGTTTGCCAGACAAATCGGGCTTAATGTAGAAATTATTGTTCTCATAATGGAATTCTTGGAAGAACACAGTATTGTCTATTGATATTTATGGGGGTAAAATAAATAGTTCCTCACCTAGGCCTGCAAGCAATGTCACAACAGAATGTTTTTTTGTGTATGCTAGGATTGTGCTTTCTATTGTATTAGGATCATATCGTTCCAGATATGCTAAGGCCCCTGCAAAATTAGGAAAAATAAGCTAAATTGTAAAGAAGTTTCTTAGATACTCAAAGCATTCCTCTCTCGGGTATTTGGGAAAGACTTTATGATCAATCCCAAATTCATTTTTACTCATATGAATTGCATAAAATATATTTCCTCTCTTTGAAGTTCAGCAAGTATTGAACATTTTTCATTTTGTATTGTTTTGTTGGAACATTTGTTTCATACAGAAACTGTATTTTGTTCCTAACGTTTACTGATCGTTCCATGCTAAATATTATTGACTTCATCTGTTGGTTTCAATCTTTTTTGTCTTTTCAGCCCTCTATACCAGGAAAGCAATTGTATGTATGTGAACTTTGTGAAACCAACCAGAATGTAAAGAGTGACAACAACTATGATGATCCAATTGAATCCAGTGTAAATGAACAACTTTCCACTAAAGTTGAAATAACCGTTGCACGAGGAATAACCATCAAAGGTACGTTTTGTTTTAATCTGTAATTCGATGTCGATAATAGCATACTCTAATTTTTTCTACCTTTACTGTAGATGTTTGCGAATCTGCAAGAGTTGATGGCAAAAAAAAGCTCAGGATTCTTTGTCTGCATGGGTTTCGGCAGAGCGCAACCAGTCTGAAGGGAAGATTGGCATCCTTCACAAAGAAGTTAAAATCCATTGCTGAATTTATCTTTGTTGATGCACCCCACCCAGTTCCCTTGGTATTCGCAAAGGCTCATGTTCCTGAAATTACTACAAAATTGAATCCGATGCCTAAGATCCTCAGTCGAAAATATGCATGGCTGGTGACGCCTGAGATGATATCTTCATCAGGGTCAACTGAAGAGGCACAGACAACAGTCTTCGATAAGGATCAGTATAAAAATCAGACTGAGGGCTGGATGGCTTCTTTGGATAGACTCCAACAGGTGTTTTCTGAAAATGGACCTTTTGATGGGGTATTAGGATTTTCTCAAGGTGCAGCTATGGCATTTTCACTCTGCCTGCTTCGCTCGTCATTCTTGAGACAAGAATTCAACATATTTAGATTCCGGTTTGTCATGCTCTGTTCGGGTTTTCTTTCGCCGGCACGTGAACACCAAGAGATTATGTTGGCTGCCTCTCTTCCTTTGGAGTGTCCATCCCTGCATGTGTTTGGGGATGAAGAAGGATGTGATCGGCAGGTCAGGATTGAAGAAAGCAAACTTCTTGTCAGCATGTTCTCACCCGATACTGCTATGGTTTTGCAGCATAAGTCAGGGCATATCGTACCTTGCCAGAAAGAGTATGTAAATCAAGTGAGGTCCTTTTTAACTCGGTTCATTTCATAACAAATGATGTAATTAATACAGGTAATAGAGGCAAGAAACAACCCATGAATCACGAGGAATCCCATTTTGTTGCTTCCTCCATTGACTTCTTGGGCATTTCCCCATAACAATTCTGCTAATTTAATTGAAAGCCTCCATCGAGACACGATTCACAAGGAAATCTGTTGAGTTAGATAATGCTGTCGTTATCTTCCATCTTATGGGCATTGGATTTTCTTTTGGATCAACTTCCCAGATTGGGGTTTTTTACATGACATATACGCAGCTGAGAACTCTTCCTTATGGACCATAGACAGGTTATAGGACTAGAGTTTTGGTGTTTTCTGCCACAAGGGTTAATTGGTTTCAGCAATCTAGCTGCAACTGAATTGAAGAGAATGTCAGCTAATTTTTGAAGCAATGATGTAAGCTAATTCTTGAAACAGTGATGTCCAAGGGAGATGGGTTCTATGATGCCAACATTCAAACAAAAGCCCTTCTGTTTATCGTTTCTGGCGTGCTTTACTACCTATGACGAGAACCTAATCAGTGATCTAGATAAACTATACCTTCATCCAAAATATATACATAATTGTAGCACCTCATTTATGCTGCATTACTGCTAAAACACCAGCCATCAAACAGATCATTGATTTCACATGGATCTTTGGGATTTATTCAACACAATTAGGATGTGAATGAGTCTTACTTTCTCTAAATATATTTACAAAAGAATAACTAGAACCAAACGAATGTATTACACAACAAATGTTGTTGGAATGGTTATTATATGTCTAAAATTTCTGGAAAAATATAATGGTTATGCAATGTCTATTATTTCTGTAATTGTATATACAAAAATTAACTAGAATCAAACAAATGTATTACACAATAAATGTTGTAAATATTGTATGAATGGTTATTATGTCTAATATTTCTGGAAATATATAATGGTTATTCTATGTCTATTTTAATACTGTATATAACAAAAGCCTCATCACACAAAGAGTCCACCCACAATTCTTCACCATTGCTCATCTTCTCATTTGTCCACGGAAGTATGCACCCTCTTATACCGATACCAACGTGCACAGGCAATATAGGCCAAAGCATTGAGGAAGCTTAGCACAGCCAGGAGCCAGAAGAAGTAGTCCATATGCCCAATATTCAGGTTCTTGTCAGGAATCCACCCTGGTTCTTTGCCTCCTTTTGTGGTGATCCTCGATATGATGGTGACAAGCAAGGAGCTAAGGTAATTCCCGAGAGCCACAGTGGTAAGGGGCAAGGCACTGCAGAGGCTGCGCATCGCATCAGGTGCCTGATCGTAGAAGAATTCCGACTGCCCGATAAATGTGAAGATCTCAGCCATCCCCACCAAGAAATATTGAGGAACTTGCCAGAATATGCTCATTGGGACCATTGGGGTACTTTCGGTCGGATCCAGAAGATCATACTCCTTTGCCAATTGGAGCCTTTTGATCTCCACAACTGCAGCTGCGACCATGGAAGCTATGGAGATGATGAGACCAATCCCCATGCGTTGAAGCTGCGTGAAACCCCGTGCATGGCCTGTATACCGCCTTACCACTGGCACAATCACACGATCGTATACAGGTACCCAAAAGATCACACTCAATGTGTCAAATATGGATAAGGAGGCTGCTGGGATCTTGAAGTGTGGACCCATGGATGCATCCATGCCTTGGCCTTGTTCCACAAAGAGTGTGGACATTTGGGAATAAACTGTAGCAAACACAATGCTAAATACCCATATAGGGAGAAGCTTAATCAATATCTTCACCTCTTCTACCTGAGTCACCGTGCAAAGTTTCCATGGGTCTGGAGCAGACTCCACTTTTGTTGAATCTGTTTGAACAGCGGCCTTATCAAGAAATCTGGTATGGCACAGAAATTTCTGTTGATTAGTGTAGGTATGTGAAATTTGGAAGCCATAATTTGAATCACGTGCCATATTTAAGGACAAACGATCATATATGTGAATATGACAGGGCAATATTCATTCAAGCAGCAAGTTATCCCTGTTTTGTGCTTGTTACCACTGACGATATGTAAATTTTCAACTAAGAATCAATTCACATAGTCCATGATTATTGCTCTTCCCATACATAAATACATAGATACATACATACATACATATATATATATATATATATATATATATATATCACTATTGTAATGAACTAGAAATTGCTTTCGAGACAAAGACTAATGCATATAATGACCTTCAGGGGAAACAGAGTTTTTTGACATGTTGTACTGTACCTAAAGTATCCAGTGTGCTCAAGTTTTCTGCTTCCTTGAATAGTGCACTCCTTAGTTTCGAAAAGGAAGCTAGGATCAGATGGAACAACCACCTTATACTTCCGAATAACAGCAACACACACTTGAAATATCCGGGTGAAGGGGCTTCCTCCTGGTAGCTGATGCCGGAACAGGGGTGTGCCTGAAAAGAAACTGATAATGGCAACTCCCATCATAAGCGCTGGGACACCAAAGCCCCATGCCCAGCTAACATTCTCTTGAACATACACCAGAACACTTGATGCCAATAAGGCTCCTATGTTGATGGAGAAATAAAACCAGTTGAAGAAGGAGCTCTTTCTCTTTGCCTCATGCTCGTCATTGTCATCGAATTGATCGGCACCGAAAGAAGACACGCACGGCTTGATCCCTCCTGTACCTAAGGCAATCAAGTAAAGGGCTATGTAGAATGCTGCAAGTTGACCAGTGCTTGCGTTACCATTCTCTGGGGGAACAAGCGAAGGCACAGCCACAGAGAGAGTGAGAAGCACCATTCCCTGTCACACACACACACACACACACCCCCACACTATCGTTGTTAGAAGGCATGTGTTTTTATGTATGAAATACATTAAAAATACATATTTCAAAATGTTCCACGTCTTCTACATATTTGATGTATTTAAGAAATTATAAGTACTCTACTTCCCAAAAAAATTGAAATCAGACATGACCTGATTTCTTCATTGAGAAACATTTCTAGCATGCTCCATGGTTCCTTCATTGCATGAATTTCTTGTGATACTTGAACTAGATGGAACAAACTTTTTCGACCTTTTTCTCTTTCTTAAATGCTTTTAACAATTGAACGCACGAGAATACAGTTGATATTCAGCTTATATAAGGTATGTGCATTGTATGCTTAGTATTTTTTTATTGCATGAACGCAAACACACACAGAGCCAAGATTCCTTAATGAGGCATGTTTTGAGCTAAAAGCATGATAACAACTTTTGGGTTCTTGTTTTCCTTACTGCAAAATAAATTGAAGAGAATGTGGCTATCGTCCAATAGCGACCCAAGTAGGCATCGGCTAGAAATGCGCCAATGAGAGGCGTGATATAGCATGTTCCTGACCAATTGGTGACATTCACAGAGGCTGCTGCATTCGTCTGGTGTAGCTTAGTGGTTAGATAGACAACCAGATTGGTATTGATCCCATAGTAGGCCAGCCTCTCGCAAGCCTCGTTCCCTATATACAGAAGAGATCTGAGCTACAAGCACAAAATTATCTCTCTTTCTCTCTCTCTCTCTCTTTCTCATTCTCATGGGCCATGCATGTCAGCCTAAGATGATGCTTGTAAATTAAAGACGATGCATGTCTCTTTGAGGGGGGTTTGATGGATCTTGAGCTGAATTAAACAAGAGGATATAAGCAAATTAAACGTGACATGGCACATCGCATCTATGATAATGTCGATGCATACCAGAGTGTGCATGTGCATGCATAGTACGTGCAAGATGCAAGTGCATGCGCATGCGGACATGGGGTTTGTATATCTACGGCGAGCGCGTATGTGGTTACATGGTTGTATACGGTTCAAGCAAATGCAGTTACGGAGCAAGCGAGCATGAAGCAGATCATCAAACGCGGAAAGAAAGCGTTTGCACGGGCATTGCGTCAGCCATGTGAGTACATTGGCAACAGTTAAATGGAGAGAAAGGAGAGAGAGAGAGAGAGAGGCGGACCGAGGATGAAGGGGCAAGCTTTCCAGTTTCCGGTCTTGGACCTGAGGGCGGGATTGCCATGGATGTCGACGGACCCATCCGAGGTCGTATCGAGGAGCGCAGGTCGTCCTTCAGGATCGTAGGGTTTGGCGTCGGTGGAAGGAGCAGGAGCAGGAGCAGGAGCAGGAGCAGGAGCAGGAGCCGGAGCAGGAGCAGCCATGGCAGCTGCGTAGATCCTGCACCCACTTGCTTATTGTAATAGACACAGAAAAGATGAAGAAAAGGAAAGAGAAGCAAAAGAGTGGAAGAACATGTATCTCTCTTTTGCTTCACAAAAGAGACAATTGAATTGAAGGCCTAAGTTTTATATACTTAGTCTTCACAGAGGAGAAAGAGAAAGAGAATAGATAAAAGAGAATGAGAAAGAGAGGTGAAGAGTTCAAACCCTGGCTAAGAAATTGGATATTTCATACGTCGTAATTGCGAGTCTTCTGAGACAATTGGATATTTCATACGCCGTAATTGCGAGTCTTCTGAGACAATTGGACATTTCATACGCCGTAATTGCGAGTCTTCTGAGACAATTGGGATATTTCATACGCCGTAATTGCGAGTCGTCTGCATTCGGCTCGATGCTGCTGGGGCCGATCAGATCGGCATTCGATCGATTCCCTCCCCGTCTCTGATCCGCAGCAAGTACCCGGGGCATCGGCGAGTTAATTGCGCCCTGCTTTGGAGCATCTTCCGATGCCCTAAAGGACGCAGGAATAAAGAGAAGGAAATCGTCGATGAACCTTGCATGAACGGGTCCTCTCCTGATGCCGATCGCATCCGCGCGATTTCCGTAGATACCATCGGATCGATCGATCGCCTTTCCGTGTTTGCAGGTCGAAAAGCATGCGTTGGGTAATGCCGATGCGGTGTTTTTAGACCACTTATGCCTCTTCTTCGAGGCATATGATGCTGACGCCACCATTCTGCTCGTAATCTGTCGATGGAAATGAATGATCTTCAGAGGTAACCAACCGATTCGGTTATCCACATCTTTGACTTCAGAACGGAATACGTTGTGGAAAAACAAGGAGCTGTGCGGGGGCAGAGCTCACAGCTGATTGCTCCGTCCATCGACTTTGCTGCATCGGCCAGCGGTCACAGCGTTGAAATTTAGAGAAACCGAGTACTGTATTTTCAAAGCTGGGGATCAGACACGACTCTCTCGCGTGTCTTTCATCGGTTAGTAGGGCCACCGATACTGGAGATTTTTATTGTTAAGGGCCCACTCTCACTCCATCAATCAATGTTCCTGTCCAAACCCTTTATCCTGTATTTTTATTATTTCCATTTCTATCCCTACACTTTCCTTCCATCTCCTTCCCCCTCTTATATATTCCCCTAACCCTAACCCTAACCCTAACCCTAACCCTAATACGCACACAGAACGCCGAAATAGAACCCGCCTAATGGAATTGAATCCACACATGGTGCCGAGTTTTGCTTTTGCAAGCCACATCAATTTTGCCATTCACCATTCCGGCAAATCTTTTTGGGCTACATTATGAAAACCCCAAGCATTCCTCAATTTTTCTCTTTTACCACTTTTTAATCCCTCCTCTTAACCTTGTATAAATTTCCCTAATTTCTCCTTATTCTTCTCTTATTTTCCCTGCGATTTCCATAACTTCCTCTTATCACAATAACACAAGACATCCTAAAATCCCAGTACCAATAGCTACCAGTGTTCAGCCTAAGACGTTATTCTTACAATGAAAGCTCAGTGTCATGCATATTTCTTTACTGGCTTTCTTGTTAAATTTCTCATAAATTATTAGCCTTTCTATACAGCAATGATGCCCTCCTTCATCTCGATTGTAAGGAGAGTTTGCTTGTTAAGTGTGTGTATAATGCAAGATTTCAACTCATTTGGCAACTTCGGCCACACAATCACTGTAGAATATATAGATACGACGAAATCATTTTGAAATGCAATCAGATCTCTACTAGTCTGAAAGTACTTAATTCTGCCATACGTCGTATGATAATACACTGATTTACAATGCAATGCAAGAGTGGGAATTTGGCAGAATTCCTACATTTGGCAGAATTACACATGTAATGCAATGAGCATGAACTGTGTTCAATGACCATCTGCAGCAAAAGAGACAAACAGTGATGATAATGCACATAATTCACTGTTTTTTACTTTCTCATTTGTTTTCCACAAATTCATTACATCATCCAGGATTTCGTAGAGGCAGAGAACAGATAAATAGGTACATGAGAGACCAGATGCGAACCATGGAACAGACTCGAAGTGATGATGTTCATCCGAGACTCAGAAAAACTGTGAGGAAAGAGCCGAGCATTTCTGAGCATGTTCTTGTCGTGTTATCGGGCCATTTCAATCTTCTCTATAAATTGCTCCAGTTTTAGGATTGTTCCCAATAGAGATGGGTGGGGGTGGCTTCCGATATCAACCATATCTTTTCTCGTATAAGCTAGATATAGAACCCTATTGCGCTTAACCTGTATAGATATATACCTGGATAGACATCAATAGACATTCTGCATGGCCTCTGGCGCCGACAACTTATGGAAGACTAATTTTTGCTGCGGAAGCTGGTCACCAGCAACCATGGATATTTCGGTATCGACAAAAACTGTGTCCTCTTCTCTAAAGTCTCCTTTCAGGATCCCTTTGGCCAATTCATTCTCCAAGTACTGTTGGATGACACGCTTCACTGGCCTGGCTCCATAGTTCGGATCATAACCCAAGCTCCCCAGGAGAAGTACGGCGTTGTCACTCACTTTAATAGTTATCTTCCTCTCTGTCAGCCTCTTTTGTAGGCGTGCAATCTGTTCATTGTAGAAAACGAAAGCATGAGGAATGTTTTGAAGTACAAAGCCCACCCAATCCAAGCTCTCCTGGTGTGTATGGTAATGCATGCACATGCAATGATTATTTTTTACGCATGTGGACATGTATCTACGTTGGGATTACTGTGTATTTTTACGGATTGTCCAAGACAATGGAGCAAGAAGATGCATTAACTCTTAACGCACCAAATCACGCAGAAAAGAGAAAAACTTACCTGGAGCTTGACAATCTTGCCAATTTGTTCACGGTCGAGCGGTTGAAAGACGATGTACTCATCGATACGATTCATGAATTCAGGACGGAAGGTCGACCGGGCAACATCCATAACCCTGCTCTTGATCGCCTCGTAAGTGCTTTCAGCTGATCCATTGCTACTCTCTACGTTGAGAATATACTGAGACCCGATATTGGAAGTCATAATGATTACTGAATTGCTAAAGTTCACCGTTCTCCCTTGAGAATCCGTAACTCGGCCATCATCAAGGATTTGGAGGAGGATGTTAAACACGTCGGAATGTGCTTTCTCTATCTCGTCAAAGAGAATCACAGCATACGGTCTTCTTCGGATGGCTTCAGTCAGCTGGCCTCCTTCATCGTAGCCAACATACCCTGGGGGTGCACCGATCAGTCTAGACACTGCATGCTTCTCCATATATTCACTCATATCAATCCTCACCAATGCATCCTCGGTGTTGAACATGTAGGATGCCAGAGCTTTCGCTAACTCAGTCTTGCCTACTCCAGTAGGTCCCATGAACATGAAGCTCGCAATCGGCTTGTTTGGATCTGAAAGCCCCGCTCTCGACCGCTGTATCGCTTCGGCAACTGCCTTCACTGCTGGATCTTGTCCTATCACTCTCTTATGTAGCTCTACATCCAAATAGAGAAGCTTCTCTCTCTCCGATTGGAGAAGCTTGGAAACAGGAATGCCTGTCCATTTGCTGACGATCTCCGAGATATCATTTCCTGTCACTTCCTCCCGCAGCATTGTCTTCCCTGTGTTCTGGTAGTCTACAAGTAGCTTCTCGGCTTCATCCAGCTTCTTTTGAAGTGACATTAGGCTTCCATATTTGAGCTCTGCTGCCCTGTTAAGGTCGTAATCACGCTCCGCTTGTTGGATCTCAATATTTACTCGATCAACCTATTCACCATTTATGAAATAAAAATTAACATCACAATAAGAACAATGATCAGAAGAAGTATACATGGAGAAGAAAGAATTCACGCTTCAACACTATTGACGAACAGACATAAAATTTCTGTCTACGTAGAAGTGCCCAAACATGATCAGATATGTGCGGAGGGCTATGGGTGGTGTAGAATATAAGAATTTCTTTTGCTTCCTTTGTCCATGTTTTAATCCTTATGGGTACTATAAAAGATTCATGGAAGTTGTCCTATTTCAAGTGATTCTCTTTCAAAGTGATAGACTCCTGAAGTACCTCTTCTTTAATGGACTGAATATTACTCATGACTGATTTCTCGTGTTCCCACTGATCAACCAGCTCCTTCTGTCTTTGTTTCAAGAGATTCAATTCCGATTCAAGCTTACTCAGCCTATCTCGGGAAGCTTTATCTGTATCATTTGTAAGAGAGAGCCGCTCCATCTCAAGTTTCAATACGGATCTATCAATTTCATCTAATGCAGTAGGCTTTGAAGTTATTTCCATCTTCAACTTTGCAGCCGCTTCATCAACCAGATCAATAGCTGCAAGGAAACAGAGAAGACCATAAATTAGCCAGTTAAATTAATGGTGTTTGGTCTTGACTTCTTCATACACGAGTCATTGATCTATTGACTTGCCTCCGTCATGCATTTTGATACAGCACAAAACACGGCAGAGAACAACCTTACACAAAGTATGAGATGCATACCCAATTACTCTGGATTCTATACTCCTAGATCTTTTACATTAGGTACAAATGTTTGTAAAGCTACAGGAATCTGTATGAATACAAGAATGAGGCTTGAAAGACAGCTTGTTTCAGCTTGAAGCCTAAATGCCCTTTACTCTGTTCATGATGTGAATAAAATATACCTTTATCAGGAAGGAAACGATCACTGATATAACGATCTGAAAGGACAGCAGCTTCGACCAATGCACTGTCTGATATCCGAACCCCATGGTGTAACTCATATCGTTCACGTAGACCTCTAAGTATGGAAATGGTATCTGGCACTGTCGGTTGATCAACATAAACCTGTTGAAACCGTCTTTCTAATGCTGGATCCTTCTCTATGTATTTTCTATATTCATCAAGGGTGGTTGCTCCAATACATCGCAGTTCTCCGCGACCGAGCATTGGTTTCAGCAAATTCCCAGCATCCATAGCTCCACTTGTTGCACCTGGAAGTATGTAAACCATCTTAGATCATTTATTACCAATTAAAATTCATGGGTGTACAAGGAGAGTTTTAGCTATACCTGCCCCTACTACAGTATGTATCTCATCGATGAAAAGAATGATTTGACTGTCTGAATCAGTAACTTCTTTCAGAACTGCTTTCAGCCTGTCTTCAAATTCTCCACGATACTTTGCACCAGCAATTAAAGCTCCCATATCTAATGAAATTAGCTACAATAAAGCAAAGAAAGATTATGTAAGCACACAAAATGAGCAAATAAAATTACTGCATAGCAAAGTAAAGAAAACAAATGTTTAAGTACAATTCTATGAAACATTTGATGAATATCTAAAACAACATCAAAATATTGAAAATATTGTGCGGATTCATATGATGCCAATTCCAATTTATTTGAAAGCCATCTCTCAATCCTTGCATCCTCCATACTCATTAAAGAAGCAATCTAGACTACTTTGCTCAAACAGTAGGAAACCCAAACAGGAGAAAGAAATAGCTTGGAGCAAGAAATTTCATCAATAATATGACTATGTGCCAGATTTCAGATTTTCTCTTGCGATCACAGCATGTCACAGGGTTCCTGGCTCCATGCAAGGGGAAACCTGCAGCATTGCTCATGTAAGTCTGAAGAGGATTATCTGCTCAAGGAGGGATATTACTTCCTATTATCTTTCCTCTCAAGATTGACTACCATGATAAAATGTGGATACTGTTTTGCTTCACATGCCTAAGAGGGACTACCCCCAGACCTAAGTATTCCTTGATCAACGATAGTATACCACAAATACCAGAAGGGAAAAGAAAATATGCTTGCATGGAATATTTTCCAGATTTTTCAGATGATTAATAAGATGCAATGACTTTCAGCAAACAACCAGAACATCACTGTTGAATTGTTGCACTAAGACCCTAAACATAAAGCAAAGGTACTTACTTTTCTATTCATTAAAGCTTGAGGAACATCTCCCTGTACGATTCTTTGGGCCAGCCTGAACATATCAAGAAATGATTGTGTAAGAAAAAAAAATACTTAAAAACAAATCAGGTCAAAGTGTTCAAAGAAACTGCACCCTTCAGAGATGGCAGTCTTTCCGACTCCTGGCTCTCCAATGAGGACTGGGTTATTCTTTGTTCGTCTTGAGAGAATTTGAATGCATCGCCGGATCTCATCATCTCTTCCGATAACTGGGTCTAGCTTTCCTTGCCTCGCCATTTCTGTTAAGTCCTTCCCATACTTATCTAAAGCTTCATATTTCCCCTCAGGATCTATATTATATGAAGCAAGGAAAAGGAAAAATCAGTGTTATTCTTAGCACTCACATACAAAGAGGTGAAGATAGCCTAAATGGGTTTACCTTGATCCATGACCTTTTGAGTTCCTCGAATTGCAAGAACAGCTGCTGATAGAGCTTTCTGACTTATTTGAAAATCCTTAAATAATTGCATCCCAAATCGTTTGTCTTTTGCATAACTAAGAACTAAATGTTCAACTGATAGAAAGGAGTCTCCATATTCCTTCTTGAAGGCCCGGGCCCTGTCAATTAATGCCTCTAAATCACGTCCTAGCATTGATCCACTGTTCTCTCCTATTACCTGTTTTTTTAGTCACAGTTATTAGTTGATAAGAAAAACAATTGGCTATGCTCAGCAGGAAAGAAAAATATAACTTGAAACCTCTGAAACTAATGGACCACTGTAAGTTCAACCCATGGCAGATACCTATTGAGATATTCATCTGAACCTCTAAAATTTATGGACTCATTAAAAGACCAGACAACGGCACAAACTGGTTTAGACACTCCAACGAGAACAGAGATATATTTCTAGAACTCTTGCTTTCATGGGCTGGTACTGCTTATAGGTAGATTTGAGTGTAAATCTTTCTTACTGGTTGGGTGCATCAGTAAACTCAAAATCTCTTAATTTGAAAGGCCATTCATAAGAACACTTCAGTTGTCATTCATATAGTTCTAAAACTCTAGATTTCATAGGCCATACTGCTTTAGGTAGATTTGATTATGTACACAAGTAAACTCAATTATCTTATTAAGATTGTGAAAAAGCATACACAAAAACTCCCAGATTTGACCCTTACTTTTGGTTGTCTTTGTATGAATCTCTCGGTAGCTTGAAGCAGCTCAGTGTTATCAACATTAGCCTTCGCAAAAATGCGCCGAGCTAATCCATTTCTTTGTTCTAACAATGCCTTCATCAAGTGTTCCGTCTCCACAATCTGATGCTTGCTTTCTTTGGCAACTTCAGGGGATGCCACCACTGCTTGCCAAGCCATTTCTGTAAATTCAGTTTGATCAATCTGCAAATAAAAGAACACATTCATCTCTCTTAAAGGACCCACTGAAGCTCTAGGCCATCATTACAAATAAATCTGTAAAGATGCATAAAAACAAAAAACCATGGCAGGATAAAGAACTACAATAATATGAGAACTAACCACACATACATGCATCTCAACCTGTTTATTCCTAAAATTGGAAATGCCTTCAATGCTTGATTAGGTGTCAATAATCAACTCTGGTATTTTCAATATACACACATCTATACGCGTGTTTATCGTCCATAAAAGCATAACATACATCCCTTCATACAGATAGAAATCTCTCAAACAATTCAATATATGAAAACAATCAATTCTAATACTTTCAGAACATGTGTGCACACGTACACACGTCTATGTGTAAAGAAACTACCACTGGTCCTAACCAAATGATGTGAAAACCTTGCTATTCAAAGAGTTCACACAGTTAAACTGTGGATACGAAATGGACTTGCTTGTATTTTGACAATAAAAGGCTCAAAGCAAGCACAGCTTTGACATCCTTAGGACTAAAGTCGGTACATGTACCATCATTGTCGACAAGTTTACACCTTATCATGATGCATATTCAGAAAAACTCTACTTGGCATGATAGGATTGGGGATTGGTCTCGTAGGATTCTCTATAATGTCTGAAATTTGTAGAATCACGGTACATCAGACATTGTTAATGCTTGGATGACTCAAAACAGAATAACTATCAATCACAAAAGATGGGCATCAATGTCGTGAGGTACCATTAATCAGCCGGATGGATATTGACATGCACGTAGATTTACACATATGGATAAAATCGCAAAATCCATATACAAGTACACACACACGCACGTACATACAGGTTCACAAGGAGAAATATTACCTTTGCTGCCTGGCAGACGATGCGATTCTTCTGGAAGGTCTTCCTCTCCGTAACAGCACGTCCGATCCTGAGGTCAGAAGCATTCATGAGGCCGAAAGGTCTCTTGAGAGCAGAGGTGTCCCTCGCGTTGATGCTGTGGTTCCTGACAGAAAGGCGCTTGGGGGAGAAGCTCGTGTGGGGCAGGGTATTATTCTCCGACAGGAACCGGAGGCATGATGAGACAGAAGAAGAAGAGGGGGGAGAGACAAATAACGCCATAGCCAGAAGCTCCCGGAAGTGTTTGCTCGCGACAGAAGGAAAACCCCGAAGGGAACCCACTACACAGAGAAGAAGAAGAAGAAGAAGAAGAAGAAGAAGAAGAGAGGAAGCAAAACAGAGCGAGAAGAAGATGATAGAGAAAAAGAAGAGGAAACAGAGACAAGTGGAGCGTGTTTTCTGTCCATTTTGTGAAAAAGAAGAAGAAATAGACATATTTGTGATGAAGGTGAATGGGGTTCACAATGTAAAAGAAAACTTGTCAATGAGACAAGTGGAGAGTGTTATGAAGTAGGACACAGAACATGCCTAGATCTTAGCTTGAATCGATTGATGCACACATATTGATAATGGGACGAATGATAATCGATCGGATGTGTTCGAGATCAATGGCGAATGTTATCGTGTCAGGGGATCGTGCAAGGAAGTTGTCGTGCTATCTGATGGCGAAGAAATAAATTAAGTGTCATTATCCACGCCACAGAAAATAAGTTACGGGTGCTGCTACCCATAACAAAATTTCTGTGCATGGATTGCCCTGGCACATGAGACAATGGTACAATGAATCAATTCGTAAGTGAAGCACACATTGGTACGGTGAGATTGGTAGACACGCCGCTCCGAGGAAGCAGTGCTACAACATCCCGATTCGAATCCGAGCGGTGTGGCATTCGACTTCTTCTGAAGTCCAAAACCACCTTTTTTACTCGAATTCTACGAGAACGGATGCAAAAGCAGCGAAAAAACATACAGCGAGACGGAAGATTCCGACGCTTTCCCTTTTTCAACACGATAAAACGTCTGTACGAAGCACTCTACGCAGCGACGAAATCTACGATGCTCGTTCCAGCTCATCGTCGTTACACTCATGAAATATATCTCGACGATTACCGATATCCCAAGACTCGACTCCAAATCAAAATACTGGCTTTTAAACCCCAGTCAGTGCATATGTACACATTTGCTGATTTTGTTTGGATCATTTGGGAGACAGAACAGAGTTCGAATTACAAAACGAATTGCTCGGAGCTTCTTCTTCTTCTTCTTCTGCCTTTCTCTGTCAGAGAGATGACCTCGCGACGAATGCTTCTGCCCTAAACCCTAAACCCTAAACCCTACGACCAAGGAAGGAGCCATGGCCAGGTTGGTGCTCCGATCCGCGCCTCGGAAAAGAGCTCTCTCTTGCTTCCTTCCCAATCTGGTGCAGCATCCGTCATGGTGTTCTTCCTCCCTTCCTGCCGTGATGCGGATTCCCGCCGTTCCTTGCTGGAACCCGGTGCCCGGCGTGGCGCACTCCTCCGTTCCCATTCACTCAGGTGCGAGCAAATCCGGGCTTTTCTCAGGAAACGCATTTTCTTGCAGAATGCTCAGCTCATTGCCTCAGCGTGACCTGGAGACAGACGCCTCCCGTGAGGTATATCCCGCTGGAAAGATCTGCGAAGAAAACGACGATTCCCGCAAGCCTCCTGATGTGGAAAGCAAGAAGGAAGCCATTCGAGAATCCGCAGACAGATATACACTTGCAATCCAAAGCTCTGGAAAAGCGACTAGTATATACGATGCTACTGCTAGAAGGCATGACGTCAAGAAGAGAACGACGAAGGCTGCTCAGAATGATCCAGAGAGATTTTCCTTTAATAATGAGCTGCAAAGCTCTGGATTGAACTCCCCCAAAGCGATGGAGATGGATACTGCTAACAAACCTAATGTGAAGACCACAAAGTCTTCTAGGCATGGCCATAAGAACACGAATACTACTACTCCTAGCACTAATGTGGAGATCAAGACTGATACTCGGCATGACTTGGAAACAGATACACATGAAACTGACGGTTCTAGCAAGGTCTCCAAAGATCGGACTAGGAAACCCAGCGTGAAGAGGAAGAATGTGGTTAAGGATGACTCTGGGAGCGAGATTCAGAGCCCTGAAGAGATCATATGGAAAGGCACAACTAATGCTAACAGACCATCTCTGGAGACTGAGAATGACTTAGAAACAGATATACATACAATCCGTAGCTCTAGGAAGGCGTCTAACGATCGAGCTAAGAAAACTGGTGCGAGGATGAAGAATGTGGTTAAGGATGACTTTGGGAGAGATGTGCATGAGATCCAGAGCACTGGTGAGGGCATATCTAGGGACACAAATGGTACTAGCAGACCATCTTTGGAAACTGAAAATGACGCGTCGATTCTGAATGCTAGATCATCCATGGCTGTTGAAGAAAGCATTGAGGCACTCGAGGTATTGTTAAGAAAACTTGATGCATCTGTGCCGACGGATGTCCTTCAGATTGGTGCAACTTGTTTAAGGCTAGCACAATTATGTGTTTCAATGGATGAAGATGCTGATAAAATCTTAATGTATGGGCAACGAGCATTAGGTATCTTCGGGTGCAACCAAACCTCTGTTGAATATGCGACATGTTTAGAGACTATTGGGTGTGCATATCATAAGAAAGGGGAGTTTGAGAAGGCGGTGAGACAGTTGGAAAGATCAGCCATGATTCTGGAAAGGCTGAGTATCACAATGACAGAAAAAGAATTAGGGTCTCTGAAATATGCAGTGCAAGCACTTCTTGGGCAAGCCAACATGGAGCTTGGCAGAGAAGAAGAGGCGTTGCTCAACTTTCAGGAGGCGCTTGCTATAAATGAGAGGGTTTTGGAGTCGCATGATCCCAGTCTCGGGAAGTCCTACCAGAAAACAGCAGAAGTATGTATTCAAGCTCAAGACTTTAATGAAGCGCTTGCTTTGTGCATGAAAGCGTTGCCTATCTATATTGAACACTATGGAGAAAGTTCCTTGCAGGTAGCAGAATTAAGGAAACTCTTGTCTGTTATTTATTATGAGCTGGATGAATTTGATAAGGTTCTTTGCGAACATGAGGTGATAAGGCCCATCATTGAGAGACTTGGGAAGCCAACAGAATTGGCATCACTTGATTTAGCCGCTGGTGAAGCTTTGCTGTGCTTGGAGAGGTATAAGAAGGCTATTCCCAAGCTCAACAATGCCGCAAAACATGCTTTACCTGGTAGTTGCATCCATGGACAAGCTTTGGTTTTGCTTTCGAAAGCTTATGCTTCATTGAAACAAGACAAGCTCGCCTCGAGTTATTGTAAGAAGGCACTGGATGTATTGAAGGAAAACGCAAAGTCAGCAGTGACAGGAGCAAGCTTAGTTGAACTAGCATCTGTCTTACAATCTCTCCAAGAGCATGAGAAATCCATGGCCGTGCTTGAGATTGCACTACAAGCATACCAACAGCAGCCGGTGGAGCAAGCAGCAGCAGCGTATATTGAATGCCAAATAGGTCGTTCATATCTGTCCTTGAACAAGTTTGGCGAAGCTTCGGCATATCTTGAGAGATCATCCGCAAAGATTGAAACCCTGCATGGACCAGAGAGCCCCGAGCTTCTTGATGTATACAACCATCTTGGGATTGCATACATGCGACTGGAAAGACTTGATGCGGCAATAGCGAAATTTGAGGCAGCCCAAGCAATATTGAAACTCAGTGATGTTTCTGATAGTGAAGTCACTATCACACTGTACAACAATTTGGCATGTCTCTATGATACTGTGGGCAGGTAAACTGTGCGTGTGCTGAGTATTTCTGTGCAATGGTTATATAGTAAATTGTTTGCATGGTCCAAAATCATTTTTCTTTTTACCCTGAACTTCATTCCATTGGTTCGTCTCTTTAGATGAGCATCTCCTAGCCTAGGCTCTACCCTGTAAGCCCTGCATTCTTTTCAGCAAAAACTGAAGAGTTTTCATTTGGACTTCTTTAATAACAGTCATTCTAGTTTAATATATGCAATCATCCCACTCATCAAATCTGTCTTTTTCCACTTGTTCTTTGTGTCGCCTTACAAGTTGTTCAATGTGTTTTCCAGTGTGTCTCATGGATGAAGAGTTACATATAAATTTTGCTTTGTTGTTTGCAGGGTTGGGGATTCATTGATCTGTCAGAAGTGTTTAATTGATTCAATAAAGAAGTCAGGCATTGAAAACATCGTGTCCCTTGAAACTGCTGAGCAGAAGCTTGAATCACTAATTCAAAAAGTTAAGGCTTCAGAAAGCACCGGGAGAAAAGAGTGAAGGAAACCAATCAGCAAAATGTAAGAATCAAGTTTTAGTCTTTAAACTGTTGGTCTACGGTGATGAATATGAGGCTCATGCAGGCAATGTTAATGAGGAAATCATTAACTAAATACTGCAAATATGATGAAGGATCTACCCAACCCATCGAATGAAGGAATGTGAATGGTTGGAAAAGAGTAACATCATTCATTCTTTCAGGTTCCATTCGGAATCAATCCATGAGCTGTAATCATTGTTCCGTCGACCACCCCATTAGAGTTAAATGCCTTGTTAATACAATGGTTCTAAATGGTTCTAAATGGGTTTCTTCTAAAGCATCTAGTTGCTGTAAATTATAATCTTTCTCATCCATTCACGTGGTGTGTGTGTTTGGATTGTGTATATGCTTGTGTTCGAAATATGTATGGCTTTGAGCTCTTTAAGGTGAAGAATTTGTTGGCTTCTTCTTAGGTGGATGGATTCGTGAGATTGCTAAGTGAACGAACCATGGCTAGTTAATTTGATTTATGTATATATCTATGAGCTTTCTTCTGATTTGAGAGCTTCATTTATCAAGTCCCTTACAAAGTGCTGAACAGTCAGCTCGCCGAAGTAAAAGAATATGGTTAGCAGGATGGCATACCGGAAGATAGCAGTGAATAGTAATGTTTAGAGATGGTTTCTTCTTTTCATTGATTCTATGAAGTACCAGAAAATTGTAGTTCAAGTTTAGATGCTTATCAAAGACGGCAATCAGAGTAACATAAGACATGTTTTGGTAATCCCTACAAGAACCATAATACAATTACTCGATTGTTTCAGGTTTTAGGGTTTAGGGCAAGGGTTTTAATGTTCAACTTTCTGCTCTTATTAACCCAATTTAATGACTTGATTGAGCACACCATGTATAGGGCCTTTTAATGAGCTCAAAAGGAATTGTTTTTTGAGGGTGGAGTGGTCATCATCATCCGCCACTTCATCCGTTAATGGCTTGGAATAGAGCTACTAATTGAGCCACCGTTTTCATGATCTTGTTGTTTGAAGAGTAACAATTCCGTGGGTTGATCTTGGATTGTGTTTCCTTGTTATTTGGAGGCATTATTTCCACAACCTCTTCTACCACTTTGATGTTTCTTCCTTGGACTGCTTCGCAACGTCGTCTCTAACAAACCAGCCAATGATCAGCCATGAATAATGAATTAGAAGCTTCAACCATCGTAGCGCTAGCCAGTGGAGGAGAAACCATGAAGGGAAATCTCCCATGCATTGACTCTCAATGACCAAGGGACTATACACATGCCATGAATATGTACAACTATCCATAGAATGTATATACACACACATGCAAACATACATGTATATTATGTGCACACAATATACCTACATACGTACATATATATACCTATCAATTCATACATGCATAGTACATACATGCTTCCTATGGTACGTATACAAATATAATACATACATACATACATATATACATAGATACGTATTATATACCTGCTTTCAATATATATAAACACACACACCTATACATATGCAAATAAATATTTGCATATGATACATATACATACACATATAATGTATGCAATACATACATAGATAAATACACAAGCAATAAATAAATTAATAAATAAATAAATAAACATAAGATTTGAAATATATTGTGATATACACCAATGTGCATCATGTGAGTGGCTCGAGGACTAAGATGAGCAACATCAATGTAGGTTGAGCACAACTAAGGCATGAGAGTGCAAAGAGAGAAGAAATCCCCTAATCCATTACATATAGTTTTGAAAGGAGTCATTTCAAATTTGGTTTAGGGTTTGATCAAATTAAGAAAGCCCTAATTCATAATTCAATCTATGATACCTTGCTGCAAGTGGTTCGATTCAAGTGTAAAAAGTCTGAAATCCGATATCACACGAGGTAGCTATAAGCTTTTTGGTGAAGGCAGTCACCCAGCTGGTCGGTCCCTTCCTTAGTTTTGACACATTTTTACTTTTTCACTCGTTTCTCTTGCCGTGAGTTTCAAAATCCAACCTTTTTTGTGCCATATGATAGGCGAGGGCTTCGATTCAAGAGTTTGATCTCTAAAATCTGATATCACACGAGGGAGCGGGAGCTATGAGCTTTTTGGTGAAGGTGGTCACCCTGGTCGGTCCCTTCCTCTGTTCTGACACATCTTTACTTTTTCAACCGTATCTCTCGACTTGAGTTTCAAAATCCAAACATTTTTGTACCACTGCATAGCTTGGTGCGAGGGTTTCGATTCAGGCTAAAAAACTTGAAAATCCAAGATCACAAGAAGGAGCTATGAGCTTTTTGGTGAAGGCAGTTGCCGTTGTCGGTTCCTTCCCTAGTTTTGACATATCTTTACTTTTTCAGCCATTTCTCTCGCCCTTCGTTTTAAAATCCAAACTTTTTTACACCATTGCATAGCATGCTACGAGGGCTTTGATTCAAGCTAAGAAACATGGAAAGCCGAGATCACACGAGGGAGCTATGAGCTTTCTGGTGAAGGCTGTCGGCCTGGTTGGTCCCTAACCCACTTCTGACACATCTTTATTTTTTCAGCCGTTTCTCTCACCCCGAGTTTCAAAATTAAAGTTTTTCATACTTGTATAGCTTGCTACGAGGGCTTCGGTTCAAGCTAAAAAAACTCGGAAATCCGAGATCACACAAGGGAGCAAGGAGCTTTCTAGTGAAAGCAGTCGCCCTGGTTGGTCCCTTCCCTAGTTCTGACACCTCTTTAATTTTTTAGTTGTTTCTCTCGCCTTGAGATTCAAAATCCAAACTATTTTGTACCATTGCGTAACTTGATCCGAGGGCTTCAATTCAAGCTAAAAAACTCAGAAACCCGAGATCACGGGGGGGGAGCTATGAGCTTTCTAGTGAAGGCAGTCGCCCTGGTCGGTCCCTTCCCAAGTTCTGTCACATCTTTAATTTTTTAGCCATTTCTCTCGCCATGCGTTTCAAAATTAAAAGTTTTTTGTGCAATACGGTACCTTGTTGCGAGGGCTTCGATTTAAACTAAAAAACTCGGAAATTCGAGATCACATGACAGAGGTATGAGCTTTCTCGTGAAGGGAGTCGTCCTGGTCGGTCCATTCCATAGTTCTGACACATCTTTACTTTTTCACCCTTTTCTCTCGCCTTGAGTTTCAAAATGGAAACTTTTTTGTACCATTGGATAGCTTCCTCTTCGGGAAAACGGGGATGATGTTCTCTGAGTCGTAACAACGAACGAGCTCGAAGTTGAGGACGCGGCTCAAGACACGAGTGCAGGCCACCCTTACCTCCTCCTCGCTGGCGTGCTAGGGGATGTTCCCAACGTACAACACGCGATCCTCCTTCATCCTGCTGCTAGAGGGAGGCGCGGTTTGATTCCATTAATCCGGGAAGAAGGAATTCAGAGAGGCAGCCCGCGGAACCAGGAATCACTGTGGTTGTGATTGATCGCTGTATGCTGCAGAATTCAGAGAGGGAATACGGGTTCATGAAATATATGCGCGTGGTCTGCGTCTCAGAAGAATTAGAAGAGTCTGAAGAAGAAAGAGAGAATCTGAGGAAGAAGAGGAAGGAAGAGGAGGAGAAGAAGATGGTTGTATGTATGCAGGTAATCCAGAATTCAGAGAGCAACGAATTAGGGTTGATGCATGTGATCCAGAATTCGATGATTGTGAACTCATAAAATCGCCTGGAATCAATATCGACTGCGAATCAATTACGTAGAATCTCCCGCGACTAAAATTAAGTTTCTAGCACCCGATCAACTGCTTATGTCGCAGGTCATAAACATGCCGACCCGATCTGCTCTGATCACATGATCGGCAGTCGAGATCTTTTGTAGTGTAACGTGTCAATCCCGAGCATAATTTCATTCCATCGGCCAAATGCTCGATTGAAAACATCCTACTTCTGCATGCTCAACAATTAGCATCTCAATGCTTCAAGCTGATTAGTCGGCACATAATCGGGTGATGATAATTAGGCTGCAGTATAACTTGTTGTGCTTCGACTGATGCCTCGATAACTAACTTGCGCTTTACATGTCCCCCAA
>JBBBWG010032797.1:4196-31952 GCA_037176905.1 Azolla pinnata
ATGCTTCCTTTGTTTGATTTCTCAATAAAAGAGCAAGCATAATGTCAGGGATGATAATCCTATCCTGCGTATACGTTCTTGGAAGTTATATAACCTTATGGGAATTATTGTCAACCATGGCCGAAGTTTCTCATTTTCTTTTTGTTCGTTTTTTGTAATTTCTCTTTATTTAGCTCTACACAAAACATGCCCCAAAAGCTTGTCGTAATTTCATGGAGCTCTCAAGACGTGGCTACTACAATGATGTGAAGTTTCACAGGATTATCAAGGTTTGGACAGTTTTTTCTGTGTGCTTACTTTTGGAAAAAAGACTTGTAAGTTTTGAAAGATAATGAACAGGCCCTAATTTGTAATAATAACAGCATTAAATGTGATGGGTATTATTTGTCATTTCAGAAACTGCGAGGAATACCTGTAAAAAAGGTTATGAGTATTTTGGAGTCTTTTTTTTTGTGTATACAAGAACTTAAATCTGTAAAGAATTTCTATTTCTATTCATTCCTTTTCTTCTATCTGGAAGTAGGATGCATTTCCATGAGCGGAAAGGTTTACTCAATAATTCGAGGTTATTGTTGGAACATACATGTAAATCCTTACCAAATACTGGAAGATTATATCTATAAATAAAGAGTAGCTGGGTAGCTCAAAGCTTTAAATAGCACTTGGTGTCAGAAGCACGAAAAATACTACGATCAGGCACCTTGGCCTTAGCAATTCTGCTCTGAAATTTGAAGGTACTAGGTTTATGAAACGTATAGTACTTTTGAGAAGAATATTTCTCTTTCAATGGTACTGAAGTGTTAAAATAGATCAATGATTTGAAGGTTATATTGCTTTTCCTAGAATAGCCCAGTGGTTGGTTTTTCTTAGCTGCATTTTTGTTGTTACTTCGCCAATTCAGCAATTATGAGTCACATCATGTTTATTTGGGTACTCCATGACCAAACGTAGCGCTAGCAGCAGAGATGAGTGATTTCAGAATGTGGTGATTGGAGGACAAGAATAAGATGATTTAACTAATATAATTTCTTGCTGCAGATTGTACAAAGTTTGTATTGTACACAATGGAAAGATAGCTTGTTTCAATAAATTCCTAATATCACAGCTGTATAGAAATTAAATTTAAAATCTGGGTTTTGTAGGATTTCATGATACAAGGTGGTGATCCAACTGGCACAGGGCGTGGTGGATCGTCTATCTATGGGTATTCTTTGTGCTTCTATTTCTTTGAGATGATAGGTTCTGGATAAAATTTACGGTGAGATGATTATCAAGTGGCATAGGTTGAACTTGAAACTTTTCATTGTCATCTGTAAGTGTGTAATATCATCATCTTGCTTCTATGTCACGTTGGATTGAGATATGGAGCAATCAGGAAGGAATGCAGAATGTATTTGTTTACTATATTGATAAATGTATCCAATTGAATCATATATATTAAATTTAATGATATATAACCGATTCTGAATGGATCAATGTAGAGCCAAATTCGAGGATGAAATCACCAGAGAGCTGAAGCATACTGGGGCTGGTGTGCTGTCAATGGCAAATTCAGGGCCTAATACAAACGGAAGCCAGTTTTTTATAACTCTTGCACCAACACAGTGGCTTGATGGTATGTTAAGCCTGTTGGCTATCTTGGAAATCACAAAAATCCGATGTAATAACTATGTGCGGCTGTTTACGATACAGGAAAACACACAATTTTTGGTAGGGTTTTTGCCGGAATGGAGGTGATTAAAAGGCTCGGGAATGTTCAGACAGACAAAAGTGATAGGTGGGACCACCTTCTAACATCTTTCTTAATGTGATAATATGGGTGATGCTATTAACATATTATGGGAGTGTGGAGCTCTAGTAGATATAATTTGGTGTGTACTCTCGGCATGTATTTTAAAATATTCATAATGCATGCCCAAAGGTTTGACTCTGTTTTGTATGTTTTTTACAGGCCTGTTCATGATGTGAAGATATTGAAGACAACTGTAATTGATTAATTGGATAGCAAAGAAAAATGAAAGATATGGAAGAGAGCTGTGATCGTTGAATTAGGCTGTAGTTGATTGAATTCACATGGTTTAGCTTTTCCATGAACATCTCCAATCTCTTTCATGTTACCATGAGGTATTAGAAGGGTGATCTTCCGCAAAGAAAAATAGAGGCAATATTGATTTGTATGCCGAAGCTGTGAAATGCAAAAGAGTTAGGATGATGCTGGGTCATGCTCAAGAAGTTTATACAATCTCTGATACTCCATTCAGGTTTGGTAGCAACTTTTTACTTGTTAGTGCTAGATATAGCAAATGTCCTTGGACCAAATTGAATGCCTAAGTGTTAACTGGCTTGTTTTATCTGTAATAATGTCCCTAGTAAGTTTAT
This sequence comes from Azolla pinnata, assembly GCA_037176905.1. Classification (NCBI taxonomy): domain Eukaryota; kingdom Viridiplantae; phylum Streptophyta; class Polypodiopsida; order Salviniales; family Salviniaceae; genus Azolla; species Azolla pinnata. The sequence continues at coordinate 6,576 of JBBBWG010032797.1, forward strand.
CTAGCTTGACCTGATTTAGATATAGATACAACATCAGTCACTGAATTGTCCTCTAGCATGTTCAACATTGGGCAATTGTAGTGTGGATACCGAAGACTTGATATACGATCTCCCTTTATCTTGATTAGAAATAACAAGCAATTAACTATCGATAACCGTGTTATTTTGTTGATAATCATTCAGCCCTTTTGGCAATTATATTTTCAGATATTGCTCTTATCCACAGTATTAGTGTCTAGAAAACAGGATATGTTTCTTGGTATAACATGCTGCTCCTCGCAAATTCCTAAAGAAAGCTGCATACTAGTCAGTTGCGGTATTGCGAAGATGTGTGTTGCATTCCCTTTGAATAAAAACCGTCTCAAAATAGATGATATGTAACTTTCATCATCGCATTTTGATCTCGCAGATATAACAAGCTTCCTTTTGTTTTTTCACTTGGTGGAGTGGAAAGGGTATTATTCCGTGAAGACTGTGTGCAAAACCGTTGGTCCAAATGGACCTTATTCGCATCACACGGTTGATGATCTGCTGACAAAAAAAAAAAAAAGCAAAGGCAGATTGTGTAGACGAATTATATACCATGAAATGAATCGAAACACGCAGGAATTACGGTCATTGAGCACCAAAACAGTGTTGAAAACCCCATCCCGTTCAAATCCATATAGAATCAGCATACCACCGCTCCGCTAACAGATTCAATTGCAGCTAAAATTAAGGTACACAACTACATCAAATGTGGAGAAGCTGTTTGATGACAGACCAAAAACCGCCACCAACTAGTGCCCCCCACCCTGACAGATCAAGCAAAAAGAAAACATCTTTGGCCATATAGATGCAATGCAATAGATGATCGCCCACTTGCACAGTTTCTTTAAAAAGGACCCGGTTAATATGATCGATCGATTCCGCTTCTCATCCATATTTTCCTCTATCTGTGGCCTAAAAGTCGGTTGGTTTATATACTTTTACAGCAGCAGGAATGCGAAATTTCAATGGAGCCCACGAGAGCAGGGATGCTGCTGCTGCTGGCTGTTCCATGAGATCTCTCTCCCACTTTCCATCAATGTCCACATTTCCCCCCCTATCCTGAGGTTCTTCTCTTCTCGAGCGCAAAAAATTGAACTGCTGATCCACTGCCCACAACAGCAACAATCAGCTCCTCACTGAACAGAAAGGTAGCAACGATTCTCCACCCGACTCTTCAAGAGCCTGCATCCAAAGCACATGTGCATTATAATTGACCGCTGTAAAACTCTCCAATTTCACGACAACAGGAAATATGACACCAAAATACAGGTTAAGCTTGAAAGCGCTGTGTAGAGACAGCGACTGAACCTGAAAAAAAGTTTATTACAGCTAATCCTACACAGAACATAAGACAAACTCAACTCTAATCAAGTAAACTAATCACCAGTAGGCTTAGACTTCCACATCCACTCTTGATTGGGTACACCCTGCCACGGCAACGAGCATATTCTAACTTCAGGTACCATGGTATACAAATCAAATGGAAGTTAAAAGACTTGGCCAAATATAAATCACCTGCTGAGTAGCAGCTGGCATCCACTGAGCTGATCGCGCCTGATCAGATATACCATTAGCAGATGGAGCTTGCAGAACCTGAGCATTTACAATGGTATGGAGTTGGATATTTAAAATATTTCAGTAACAACTCCATTAATTCTCTAGCTTTTGTGAAATCTTTCTTAAATCACACTCGTCATAAATATCATGTTCAAGGCAATCATCTACAGAAAATACCGACACCTTGTCTGAGATTGATGCAAATAGTTTTTAACACCTGGACCTTCAATATTAGGCTGGATTCCCAATCTTTACCCTACCTTCTAGAATGTTAGAATAAAATTAATCCTAGATCTGAAATTCATCCGAACTAACATGGTACAACAAAGTAATTTCGAATATTTGAGGGCATGAGAAATCCGATTTCTAACCTGTGATACACGTATGCATCAGCATGATAATTAATCAACTCAAGAAGATGCACTTTGGCAGTGCAGAACTAATTTTCTAAGAAGATTATCAGGGTTGGACATGATGACAAAAAGACCTTATCAAACACCACATGCGGACATAAACACATATAAAATGACAACAATCTGATACAGTTACTACCACAAGCTCTGTATGCAGCAATCTAACGTGATGAAAAGATCCTGGATGGGGAAGGGAATGGGAATGCATCTTGTGAGCATGTCTATTAACAGATAGGTGGTGGATATATATGAAAAGAGAAAGAAATGGTATTATAGGCCCACATAACTCCATGAAGTTCATTGGAGTGGATGATAAGATATATTTTCACACAATGCCACAAAGAAAAGAAATGAACAATTGACACCATTCGAATGACATATGATAGAAGACATAAAATGTAGAAAACGGGAGAGATCACGGATCACACCCCTTACAAAAATGTACCTGCTGGCTTGGCATCAGTTGCTGAGGACGAGAACCATTTGAAGGTTGCACTTGACCATAACTCTATAAAACAGCTATAAATTTTAGCAAAAACTATCTTGCATGGTAGATACAAGAATACCAGATTACATGAAATAGTACTTGGACTGGTTGTTGATATGATGCTCCAGTTGCACTCTGCGGATATTGCTGCATCAAAACATAGAAGTAAAACTACAGCCGTAAATTTAATGCAAACAAGGTATGCATGGAACTCGTGAACAATGGTAAAAAAAGGAACAAAAGAAGCATTAAATTGGATCCCAAAGTCCGCTCAAAATTGTTCATCATAGCGCAACGGCAGAAAGAATGAAAAAAGTGTTTGTCAAATACCACTGAGGTGGCTGCAGGAGATTGAAACTGTACTTCTCGTGATTGCTGCAGCTGAGTTTGTTGCTGAGCTGGAATAATATGCTGTTGCTGCTGTTGCTGCAACTGAGGCTGCTGTAATAGGCTTTGCTGGACCTGGGGCTGGAGATAATGCTGCACTTGCTGAGATGGATTCTGTTGTTGCTGAGGCTGAGGATTCATGGCATGTGGCTGCTGTTGGTACTGTTGCAGATTCGTAAGTTGCGGTTGTAGCTGTTGTTGGCCTTGCACATGAATCTGGGCTTGCTGTGGCTGTGGTTGCTGCTGTTGAAGATGATGAGAAGCCTGCAATTGCTGCTGCTTTTGTTGCTGCTCGAATGCAACAAACTCATCTGGCTTTTCCCACTGCAGGAACCAGAGTAGTGCATAAGCAGAAAGAATTGATTCACGTAAATCTGGTGACAATATCAAGAATATTCCTATAGATTTAAATTGATTGAATAGGAAAGTAAGCATAGTTAATCTGAAGCATCCAATAGACTTCGCTCTCGTTCAATCATATTAATCTCTACAAACAGTACCAAACATCAAACAATGGCCTTATTTAAGAAGCAAAAACCCATAAGATACACATACTTAGATTAAGATTTGGGTCTCACAAATTTCCTAGAAGCTTGGAAGCTAAAAAAACACTAACCACCTTCGCACTACTTCTAGAATTCTTACCCTGCTTTCTCCTGTTGAGCTGTTGTAATAATATTTATGACCTTCTGGGGATGTATGTTCAGTCCATTCACATGTAACAGATGCTGCTACTGGAGCGACAGATACTGGTGCTGTTGTGGCTGCTGCTGCTGAAGCGACAGCTTGTTGCTGTAGAGGAACGGACCATGACGGCTGAAAAATGAGCATAGTACAATCACCGGCAGCTTAGGACAACATTGTCCATAAAGAACACAGACAAGTTGTGAGAGTATCTGATGTGGTGACAACACATTTTACCTGCATCGCCAAAGGCTGCTGTTGACTGGTCATTTGAACATAGCCCTACCAAATACAAAGTGAATTCAGTCTAAAACTACAAGCATTCATTCATAAAGGCATGGAAAAGAATGCACTAGTTAATGGGCATATCCATTTTAGATTTTCTGTAAATTTTCAAACATAGTCTGCAAACACACAAAAGATGTTTAAGGTCACTGTAAATTCCCAAATTTAGTCAGCAGCAGAGACTGTTTGAGATAACCATGACAAGAACTCATGTTACCTGTTGAAGTGTTTCTTTTGCAGCTCCTGGTTCCATCTGGGTTTGAACTGGCAGTACCTGACGTTGGAGTGGTTGAACAGCTTGTGCTACAGTAGGCTGCTGGCTTGGTTGGGACTCCTGAGGATGATGAGGCACTATTGGCATCTGGAGTACAGGTTGCTGCATCGGAGTAGCCATCTGAACTTGAGTTCGGCGTTGCGGCATTGAACCCTGGCTGTAAACAGGTGTTGTTGACTGTGGAGATGAGTACTGCCCTAACGCTACCGGCTGCTGTGTCCTTGTATCCGAAGTTTGTGTCAGAGGGAATCCTTGTACAGATTGGAATTGGTATGGTTGCTGCATTGGGTGGGCCAAAACCTGCTGAGGTTGCTGTTGGTGTGAAGGTATCTGCTGTCCCATCATATGACCAAGCTTCAGATCACCAAGTCCCTGGAGCCATCAATTTTAATTGAGGTTAATGCATCAACTGTAATCCCACACTGTAAAAATATCACTATTGTTGCATTGTGATTAGTTATGCATGTATCAAGAAGACATACTAGAGACACAAATATTCTGATCAATTAATTTCACCATTTGATTCTACACTAAATCCTGATCGATTCATTTCACGTAAATATCAAACTAGAAGCTAATTCTATGCATTGACATCTCCTTAATATACCATGGTGTTTTCACTTGTTTCTGCAGTATAAATTCATGAATCCAGAACCCAAACATCCAAGGGACAAAATTGAATCCAAAGAAATGAAAGAGAGCTAATCTTGTACGACTTTTTGAAATTATCTTACTTTTGTTCCCTCTTACTTCTTGCAAATGTTAGCAAACCCTAAATCCTTCAATTCGGTAGAATGAGGTTACAACAATAATGTAAATATTTCCCAGACAAAACATGCTACATTCGAAATCTAGATATAACAAACTCGTTCTTAACTTCAGCAGGTTTTGTTTTATAACAGTAAGAGCAGCAATTTAGTATTACCTGCGGATGTGACATTTGAGGACTCATCCCTGACATTGTAAGTGGACCTGAAATACTTGGCGGGGCTTGAATTGGTGGACCACCAGCCCTCATACCCTGTATGGAGTGAAAATTCATATAGCATACTATTAAGGTGCATTGCTTGAAGAAGATATAAAAATCTTTTGTAGTTTTGATAGGCAACAAGAAGCCTAAAAAAAAACTTTGAAGAATCAGAACAGTTGAATTTCAAATTTCATACAAGAAACCTATAGCAATCAATTACCAAACATGAATAGCTTCAAAATGTTGGTAGAAAAAAAGGCAGGAAAGGTGATGCAGGTAAAGCATCGAATGATTTTAGAAGTTCACAGATAACATCAATGCAGCCAGGTGGATTTCACTGTATCAGATCTAGATGGAAGAAAACTATTAAGCCTGGCTTACCAGACTAAAATTCTATATGGCTGACTCTCTGCCTGAACTTGTGGCGAACTTCAGGTCATTAAAATTGTTAAGGTATGCATTCTCAATCAGAAATTTTGATATTAAGATGGACCAAATATATTCCATCTTTACCCAAGCTTGAAAGAATATGGGTTATTAAAGCAGGAATCTACTGAAGACAGCAGCTACATCTGGGGCTGCCACTTCAGAAACCTCGATATCGATGATTATTTGGTGACTCCCATTCAGGAAGTTTAGCAAAGCTCAAAAGAACCTAGAATATTAAAGCTGGAGATCTAGTGACGGCAGATACATCTGGGGCATCCAATTGGAAACCTCTATATATATGATTCTCGTTCAGTGATGTTGAAAATTGTTAAGAATTTGAAAACAGCTTTCCTAGGTCTAGCTGAACCTTGCAAAAGATTTGAAGGTGGACAGGGTTATCCATGACAATGTGATCTGGAGCTGCCACGAACATACTATAACGAATGATTCGGTGACAAGATGTGAACAAAGGAATATCATCAATGAATGGCCAAAACATGCAGAAAAAGTGGCCATGGGTTTACCATAGGTATGTTAGGGCCTTCCATTGGACCACGAAGAGATGGTGATAGTGGTGGCCCCATAGGGAGCACCCCAGTTTGAGGTAGCACACCCATTCCACCTGGGCCTCCTGAACCTCCACCTTGACGCCATCCATAAACAGGACTCCGAGCACCCATTTGGGCCACCCCTGAACCTCTACATCATATGGAAGTAGAATGTCAACCCTAAATCTAAAAATAAATGGCATATAAACATTGCATGCCAAAACAGAATACTCAATACCTCATCCCTCCAGATCCTTGATGTGAACGGGGACTATAATTTGGACCTGGGCCGGAGCCTCCCGACCTGATGGAGCTATAACCATACTTCAAGAATTCCAAAAACTAGTAGATGTATAATAAAACCAGACAGGTTTTCAAATACCTTTGATCCCCTGACCTAGGTCTCTTTGGATCGGCAAAACGCACAATAATAGGTTGATGGCATCCCTAAGGTCCCAGGTCGTTATAAATCAATGGGATAAGGACATCGTACTGTTTCTAAACTTGCACATATTATACATCCATCAACTTACTGCCATTCTGTAGATGCCATTCAATCCAGATATGGCTGAAATGGCCATGTCTCTATCCGGGAAAGTTACAAATGCACAACCTGAAAATGATGACAAGGCAGGCATCAACACACACTTTGGGGTTGTAACAACAGAATAGCAATAATTTTAGTGCTAACAGCTCTTTCTATATCCCATTTTTCCTTTTTGCAGATTTGGACCATAAACCACCATCAAATAATCAAATACATTATTGGAAGCACCACGCATTAGTGATTCAAAAACGATTGAACAGATTTGTTGACAACACTCCAGGAATTGTTGGAACATTTCTTTTATCCATACCTCTGCTTTGCTTGTGGTCATCCCTAATTATATATATATTATCCACTCGACCATATGGAGCAAAGATCTGCAAACACAACAGTCATGAAAACTGAACATCAGGAGATACACACCCAAGACAAGTACACCTTTTCCTACTTAACTTCCTCACATTCAACACAACATTTAATAGATTAACATCATCCACAAACTCCTAAAAGTTATCTAAATTTTGAATTGAAAATGCACTGTAGTACCTCTTCAATTTCCTGTTCATTTGCCTGCTTATTCAGCGATCCAACAAACAGCTTATGTTCTGTGTGTCCTATTACAATCGGGAAAAACAATCGTTATCTTACAGATTCAGCTTTTGAGTTTCATTATCAAATGTTGATAAGAAACTCTACCAGAGTGATCTCTTTCACTATCTGCAAACTTCACTTGTAAAGGTGCAGATCCCTGCTTAAATCATAAAACAAAACCCAGAAAATCATCTTAGAGCATATTTTATGATTTCACGTGGTATAACCAATTCAAATCACAAAGCAAGACATATTATGCGCCTACCCCAGGTAATGTCCGTTGGTTGTCTAATGCTCGAATTGCTCTCTCTGCTTCAGCAGTGGTTGCATACTTTATAAAACAACAACCTGTAGATAAAACGTGAGAGATAGGAATTTATGTCCCCTACATTATCCACTTTGCCTTCTATTAAGTTTTCACAACCTAAATAAAACAAGGAAATGACCATTGAGAGACTCTGTAGTTAGGCATCACAAAAATAAAAAATCCAGTTATATAGGTGTACAATATCCTCAATTGCAAATAATTAATGAGAATAGCACTGCACACAAAACACAAGCATCTTATCCCAATAGTATTATAGTCAAGTTGCAAATATCAGCATTGCTTACAGCAGCATCCACATAATGAGGGCAAGCCCAGGAACCTTAACATGAATCAATAAGATCCTTTCTACAAGCCAAGCCATACAGAAAGGAACACAGCATGAATGCACATTTTGACAGGTCAAAACATAATATCATTAATGAGGGCAACCCAGAAACCTCAAGAGAATTAATAAGATCCTTTTTACAAGCCAAGATATTACAAAAGAACATAGCATGAATGCACATTATGACAGGTCAACACTAGAACGTCTTTGATTAAGCGTCAGAACATTTTAATCTTATAACCACACCCATGAATATCTATATCTATTTATCTATCTATCTATATAGATAGATAGATAGATAGATAGATAGATATTCAATTTGGATCCGGTATTCCATGCAAGTATATCCACTTAATTAGCTAGATGGATAGGATCATGGTCTGCTAATCACTAGAAATTTTTTCATTACACATCCAAACAGTTAAATCTTGTACTCAACACCCATAATATATATATCAACTTAGATTAGTAATCCGTGCAAGCATATACACATAATTGCTAGATGCACATTTACAAAACTCAAACACCCCATGATATAAATCGGGTGAACATGGACTGGCCATTCTAAGCAACCATACCCAAGTTCTTCATTGAATTGCTAACTGAACTTAAATGAACATTAACAAGACCAACTTCCAAACTAAATTAACCGTAAATTACATTTGGTTTCACCCTGTTTCTGTAAAGTTTAGTGACACTTCAAAAATTGTATTATACCTTGTGGCAATCCTGACTTTTTATCTTTCAAAATGACCACTTCTATAATATTGCCATATGCACCAAACAATCCTCGTACCTGTGAACATCAAATATGTTTGACAAACAACAAAATCTGCTAGTAGAAACGAACCATCTAATATTTGGAGGTTAGGTTTAAACTTCAAACATTTTATGACCACAATATATGAATTCGTCTCCTATTTTCAACGTAAAGATATATGATCCCATGACAACAATCAATTTGATGTTCTAGAAAGTTTAAATCAAGTCCTGGCATATGCAACAACCATCCACATACTTTAGATCATAAAGACATTTGGCATCATTGAACCTAACATCACATGTCAACATAACATTCCACATCAACAAGTACAGACTCTTCCACTTTATCGACAGATTGATTATACTGCGAAACTTAGTTAGGAGTTGAACCACAAAGAACAAAATTCATCTGATGTGCACATATTGCGAGAGAATTCTGATTTTAAACACGTGGGAGTGGTCGACTTGCACCATACCATTTCTAAATTGCAAAACTGTCAGTACATAACGACTTAAAGGACAACGGTCATGATGCATCACACTATTTGGTGAAAAGACACCATCTGTCTTTAATACTTCAGAAACAGGCGAGCACAATAGGTAGACTTCATAGGCAAGTTCGATGATTATAGATAACGATGCATAGACAGATTGTTGGTACATTAACACACAGATTGTATTGCGGATCATATAATGAAAAATCAATGGTCTACACGCTTAGAAACAGACGAATTATGGATGTGTAATTCACGATATTGTTCAGAGATCGCTCAATGTCACATTCTCTCTAACAGTGTCATTCCAGTCCATATGGTTAAAAGCATTGCAACAAGACCATACTTTTTCTAGACTTTCAAGCACATCATATCACTCACTGATGTGATGAAGATAGACTATATATGTTGGAGAAAGTAAGTACCCAGTAAGATATGTGTACTTGACAAAGACTAAAGATGACAGACACAGCATGCTTGAAATTTGACGACATTAATCTAGTAATTCATATTTTCTGGATATAAAAATTCCGTGAACCAAAAGATATTATTATTTTATCAGCAAGTAAACTTACGTCTATCAACTGCAAACGCATCTTGACAATTCATTTGCCAGTGTTGGCAAAACTCAATTTACATTTCCATTAGCAGGATGTAAGCATACTCCACTTCCATGAATTTTTATTTCATCCACAACGTGCATCCAAATTTTAAGTGGTATATACATTATTGAGTTAATTTTTGAAACAATAACCATCACATTGCTAAAAAATTCATTAGTTCTGTATAGATTATGTCAGCACTCTATGCCAACTATGCAACCAGAAATAATGAAATAAATCAATCTGAAAAACGTCAGCTACAACTCTAGCCAGTTTAACCTCATTGGAACAGGGAAAGGACAAAAACAATCAGTGTAGAATACATTACGCTGTAATGTAGCACCATATCACAAAACTCTAACAAGTTAACGAGTTCCCTTTATGAATTGATCAATATTTTAGGGAGTGAGCCACATGCCTCTCAAGCACTACAATCGAAGAATGAGAATGATTACATGTTGATCAGTAAGGCTAATCTAGCATGCAACACTATCACACCATAGCTCCTCTGAAATGGTACTTGTTTTAAATGTTCCACGCAGAAAAGTACTGATAAACTATTAATAGACATAGCATGACCTTGCCAATAATCCAAGGCAAAGTTTAAACTCGTACAGATTAGACATGATATTTCCAGAAGCATCCCAATACACAGTCGCATCATTTGCATTAGAGCAAAGAAAAAGTGACTGAACTCACATAACAGTGTAAAATCGAGCATATCAAAAACGAGATTAGACTGCCATAGATTTCTCCCAAAGCTTACTGACATTACGAGTATAATGGAGAGCATAGTCAGTATGTAATTAGCGAGTGACTTGACCGATGAGATGTACACATACTACGTTATTCAGTAAGCACAACACACATTGAAGAATAGCTTCAAACCTGAGCTATTTTCGATTCTCCTCAGATATTAAACAGAACAAAAAGAATGAATTGGATATCTTACTCAAAACACCATGTGAATTTTGAGACAACGATCCATGTAAATTGTAGTGCATCACAAATTCTGTTCAGCACACCTGAACCTCTAAAAATATTGCCATCCACACTTTGGATAATATAGAATGCGAATGTTTCCATCACGTTCCACAGATGGTTTGTTAATACACCTTTGTTGACTAGCATTTCGTAATTTTCTATATGGGTTTTCTTGGTTGAGGACTCAAAGGCAACAATCAGAAATATGAAGGTCCAATATCGTCTTCATAAGTCAAATAAGTACAGGTTCACTAAATTACCACAAAATATCTCGCATGTTTGTACCACTTATAATTCACATAAGTATAGATCGTAACTAATGCACATTTCACTCAAATTTAGGTTTCCTAAGACATAGTATCATATAATGGACGGGCACGATGTAACATTAGATAGGCAATTTGAGCTTTATTAAGCTCCACATTGAAAATAATTGGCAAGTCATTATGAATGTTTTGGGGTCTAATGTAATGTATATACAAAAAATGTAATAAATCCAGGTGACAATCTGTTTGCAGCAATTGTTTGTCAGTGAGACAGAAACTTGACAATCTAAGTACAAGCTCTAAGCCAGCCTTCACAACCCAGAAATAGAGAAGACTAGCACATTAGAGCGAGCACTTGATCTGAAGTTTGTAGAACCATAATGTCCCCAATGGTCTGACTGCCAGAACTCTCCTCATATAGGTGTCTCATTCATGGGTGGAGAAGTCCATCGGTATGGTGGCATGCATTCATCCAATTATACATGTCATATTCATTAGGCTGGTTTTGCATGCTTTGATAGAATGAAGTGGATGCCCTACCTACATCCTAAAACTCTAAACAACTGGTCGCACCAGCTGCTTCACAGATCCTTATAATGTCAAAATAGAAAAAAAGAAAGAAAAAAGGGACATAAATACCTCATCTTCTGCAATGTTCCGGGGCAACGAACCAACGAACAGCTTTGCAAAGCCTCCTCCCTCTACATAGAAACCAATTCCAAGATTGAATGAGAAATAAAATAGCATAATTAGTTGTGCTGGGATACATAAAGAAATCGTACAGAGAAAGTGAAGTGGTTATGAAAATGTGAAAACAAATCATAAAGCATTATATAAAGAGAACTCAAATTCATCAAAATTTTCAATGAACGAAGAGTAAATCAACATAATGATCGCATTGGGATACATAAAGAAATCATGAAGAAAAGGTACAATGGTGATGAAATTTAAGTGTTAAAGCATAAAACATGGTTTCCAAAAAGAACCCAAACTCACCAAAATGTCAGATAAATGATGAGTACACTAGGATACATACAGAAATCACAGAAGAACCATAGTTACTAAAATTTATTGTTAAACCATGAACATGCTCCACGAGGAGAACCCAAATTCATTGAAACTCTAGATGAATGAGTAAAATAACATAATTGATTGCACTGGAATGCATTAAAGAGATCATGCAGACGGCATAATTGTGGTGAAAATAATGGTGAAATCAAGCATGCAATATAAAAAAACCCAAATTCATCTGAACTTTAAATGAAGAGGAGAACATTGACATAAATCATTGCACTGGAATATGAAAATAAGGCATACAGGAAAAGACAGTGCAATGAAAATTAAGTGACATACTTGATTAACTGGGATACAAGGAGATATTCCAGAGAAAGTACGTTGTGATGAAAATTAAGAGTGAAATCATAAAACATACTTTACAAAGAGACGACAGTAAATTGCAATGAAAATTAAGTGTGAAATCATAATACACGCTTTACAAAGATGAGACAAATTCCTGAAAACTTTGGATGAACGAGCAGAAAATTGACATAATTGATTGCACAGGGATAGAAAAAAAATCATGCAGAAACGGTATAATTATAATGAGAATTCATCCAAATTTTAGATAAAATGAGGAGTAAGACAACACAATTGATTGCATCATCACACATAAAGTAATCATGCAGCAAAAAAAGTACAGTTATGAAAATTAAGGATTTAACTATGAACACACTTGTTGAACAGAAATCAAACTCATCGACGATTTAGAGGAGTGAAAATTAAGACAATATAATTGATTGCACTGTGATACACAAAGAAAACATGCAGATAAAGTATGGTTTTGATGAAAATTAAGGGCCAAATCATTAAACATGCTATACAAGGAGAACCCAAACTCGTCAAAACTTGCGATGGATGAACAGAGAATAAAGACAGTTGAGTGCACTGGGATGCACAAACGAAATCATGCCGAAAAAGTGTGCTTGTCATGATGAACCTTCAAGCAAGAAGTGAGACAGCATCATTCCATATGAAATCGAAATCTAAATCAGGGTTGAAACCAATACAACTGAAAAACACACAAACCAGCAGCGAGTGACATGAACAGGTGGATTACAAAGGACATGGCAGCTCACGAATTTTAGAGCAAGTACGGTTAAGATGAGATTCGTGGTTAAGAACAAAAATAAGTGCTAGAGATCGGAGTATTAGAAGCATGCAAGAGAGTATCGTCTCATTATAAGTAAAAAATGAAGCACATTCAGGTTTGACAGGATAATGTGGGTAAACCCCAAAAAGCAGGAAGCCGGAACAAGAGCAACTGTACAGGAAACCAGGCGATAAAATCAATTGGGAAATCAATTGAAGCAGAGAAACACTGTTCAAATGAATACTAGGTTGATGAAGGAAAGCAACACGAGGCATTCAAGATAACGTAGGGCCACATATCTGCGAGTATCGATTAAGAAACGATAAAATCTACAACAAATCATTGTATGTAAGTCAGACAAATTTTGCTGTTAACAACAGAAAATTTAGGGTTGAAATAAAAGGATATGCATGCTACAAGAAGCTCTCAAGTTCTCTACAGGAAGAAAGTACATTTCAGATGCAAATTAGGTCTAAGATTGACAGAAACAAGGTTGGAAAAAGAGAGGAGGCAAGAGAAGGACAGTACAGTTTTGATGCAATTTCAGGGTCAAAAAAAACCAGATTGGCAGGCAGACAAACAGACAGTGACGGGCGCGAGAACCGCAGTCTGGCATGAGATTTAGGGTTACTATTGAAATACAGAACGCGAAAAGAAGAAAAGAAAGCAAGGAAGAAGGTAGTACAGTTTGAGACGGAGAAAAGGGGGAAATTTTAGGGTTTAAGGAGAGGAAGAGAGGGGCAACGTACCTGACGAGCGATGGTGGTAGGAGCGTTTCTGGCCGGACAGGGACTGGGAGGAGGAGAAGGAAGAGGAGGAGGAGGAGGAGGAGCGAGGCCCCGGCGTGTGCGAGTGATGGTGATGCCCGTGGTGCGAGGAAGGCGGCGGATGAGAGAACTGCTGTCGCCGCCCGTCCATGGGACCGGAGGAAGACGAAGACGAAGACGAAGACGAAGAAGACGACGAGGAGAAGACGAAGACGAGGAGAAGACAGAGAGAGCAGAGCAGAGCGAGGCGCAGGGGACGATGTCTGCAGAGAAGAAGAAGACGACGACGACGACGACGAAGAAGAAGAAGAAGAAGAGGAAGAAGAAGAACTCAGTTTTTGCTTGTTAACCATGGTTGGGTTGAAAGCTAACCCAACCCCAAGGCTTCCGACCTAACCATGGTTAGGCGTCTTCTTCTTCTTGATGATGATGATGACGATGGTGGTGATGGTGGTGATGGTGGTGATGGTGATGCTGGTGATGCTGGTGATGGTGATGGTAGTGGTGGTGGTGATGGTGATGGTGGTGATGGTGGTGATGATGATGGTGGTGGTGATGGTGATGGTGATGGTGATGGTGATGGTGATGATGGTGATGGTGGTGGTGACAGTGGTGGTGATGTTGGTGGTGATGCTGGTGGTGATGGTGATGAGGGTGATGATGGTGATGGTGGTGATGATGGTGGTGATGGTGGTGGTGATGGTGATGGTGATGGCGATCATGGTGATGGTGGTGGTGATGATGGTGGTGATGGTGGTGAAGGTGGTGACAATGATGGCGATCATGGTGAAGGTGGTGACAATGATGGCGATCATGGTGATGGTGGTGACGATGATGGCGATGGTGGTGATGGTAGTGATGGTGGTGGTGTGATGATGATGGTGGTGGCGACGACAATTGTCACTTATGATGACAACAGCAGCTGTCATAGTGATGATGATGATGAATGATGATGGTGGTGGTGGTGGTGGTGGTGGTGGCGGTGGCAGCAACAATCGTCACTGATGATAACAGCAGCAGTTGTCATAGCGATGATGATGATGATTGTGATGATGATGGTGGTGGTTGTGATGATGATGATGGTGGTGGTGGTGGTGGTGGTGATGGTGATGACGGCGACCGCGCTCGTTGATGGTGATGGTTACGATGGTTGTCGGGGTTGATGATGATGATGAGATTGGCGGCAACGGGCGTAGCGATGATGGTGATCATGATGGCGATGATGATGAGATGATGATGACATCAGTGATGGCAACTGTGGTGATTGTCGTAGCGATGATGATGATGATGGTGGCTGTGGCGACGATTGTCGTGGCGACGATGATGATGATGATGGCAGCAGTGATCATCATAGTGATAATGATCGTGGCAATGATTGCCGTGGTGATGATGATGGTGATAGACAATGATGATCACTGCGATGATGATGACAGTGGTGTCGATGGTGCTTATGATGATGATGATGATGATGGTGATGATGATGATGACAGCGGCAGCGGCCTCTTCCGCCTCAATGTTCTCAACGGTATCACCCCATCCACACTTACTTGCATAGAACTGTCTCAACTTCAATGTCGTTCCTTAGTCCACGGAGACCATCATGCTTAGCATGCATGAACAAAGGCCTGTGATCAAAACATTGTTATTTTTTGCATGAATTGGGAACCAAAATATGCATTATGCTGCTCCTTTCACATTCCGATCGTCCTTTTACAGTGTCGGACTCGAATGCGTTATTAAGACATCGTGTGATTTTGTGTGCCTGATATACATGAACACTTGACATGTATAACAACCTCGCTACTTTGAAGAGAAGTTATTTGCTCCACAGTGTACATTGTATATACCAGCACATACAGACGCGTGTGGCATATACGAACGGCTTATGAACGCGATCGTAACGCATTTGATATGTAGATTTATTTTGTATCAGTGGTAAAAAACATATGTGCTCTAAAATTTTAAACACCAAAGTTTGAATCTCGCTTTTATTTTTTTGCTTGTATTATTTTCTTCTCTTATGTTCGATGTAATTTGAATTTGTTATAGATTTTAAGTATATTTATCATCAAATCCTAAATCCTCTTTAATATTTTGAGATCTGTTTACATACTCGAATACGAATGCACAAATACATTCTCCACAAAATCTATGGCATACAGTGTATATATATATATATAGTGATTAGTAAAAAGAGAACATAGTCAGAGAGTTAACGATCAAATATTTGTTAAACCTAGACCAATTGATTTATCATGTACTCTCTCTGCCAACTTTTCACACGCTCGAATTGGATTCGAATCGAGGAAATTTGACAAAGTCATTGAAGTAAAAGATTGAGCCAACAAAACTGCCACAAAACGATGGTATCAATATTTAGCATCAAGGTAACATTAAGAAATCTGACAACAACTTTACCCTATGATAGAGAAATAATGCAAGACAATTTAGTCTAGCTATGATAGATTACGGCCATTCAATATGAATGTAAATTGATCATCGATGACCCTTGAATTAGAGTGAAAGTCGCTCGATGAGCTTGTTTAACTGACCACTTGAGAGATATATATTATCCCTAAAGGGGAACCACTCGACTTTCCGATTGAACTTGGTTCAAATCTTCAATGATTAAAGAACCAAAGTTAAGAAACAATATGCAAACTAACATTTGTAAACACTTGTATCAATTTGAAAGGATAACCACACACTTGGCTTGAATTGGAAAGGAATTCATCAGATGTTGCACTTTCTTGATAGTCTGAATTGGAGCTTTGACTGGGACAAGATACTTATGATCAACAATCCCAATGTTAGTTAAATATGATAAACTCCACATCTTTTACGATTTGCATGTAAGATAAGTCTTTACTCAAGGAGAGAATTAAAACAATTGTCACTTAACAAATCCTTCAATGAAATTAAAGGCGGTCTCAACAACTATTAAAAGAATATAAAATGATAGATCTTAGTCGATTCAAATTTGAATAGGAACTATTATATTGAGATAATTTTCTCTATGCTCCAAAAGTCTGTATTTGACTTGAGTATCGTAATAGGACTGCTACAAAGACCCACTTCTTAATTAATCATTTCAAACTTACAAAAACTTTGAATTTATTCTTTCAGGGATATTAGAATCTTTAATTATATAAGCTCAATTGACAAGAATCTATCAAGTCGTGCAATTGATTATAAACAACATATCATCGATTATCTGGTCAATCACTCTAAACTTTTATACTAAAATCAATTAATTCTTCAACTTTCACAGATTTGAACAATACTATTAAGTGAATCACGTTTATTTTCGTCTATTGTGTGTCTATCACATTCCTATTTTCGTCACATACCACGGACGTGGTTTGGTATCTTGTTTTTTTTGTTTATTTTAACTTTGTCAAAATCTTCATTTCGAAAATTTTGAGAATTTAAACATAATGATTTTCACCTTATTTGAACATTTAATTATTTGCTCAAACAAAAATAACGGTTTAAGTTGTAGTGTAATTCAAAATGTAAAATTCACGGTTTTTAAAAATCATTGAGAACATACACACATTGCATTGCTTGCAAACCGTAGTTCTCATGATTTCCGCAACATTTCAATTACCTCTGATTGCATGAGCGCTTTGGCAAGAAAACACATCCTTTTAATCTTATCTCATCTTGCTCGGCAACTTGTCCTTGCCCTGCTTCTTCTGTTCCAACAGGCACCTTGACAGCGGAGTTTGAATCGAAGATATTTCCAAAGAAATCCATCTGTATGATTGTCTCATTGTACTATTGCCCAATACTACATGATCTCTCGCACCTACTTCCATTTTTTTCCATAATTATTATAGAGTCGGATGTGAGGAAGATAAAGCCGTTCCTCGATTTGGGGACTCTTATTTGCATTAATCTCTGCACTGTTAAGATGGCTACAACAGTTCTACTGTTAGGCAAATCAGACGCATTTGCCGATTCGAGCAAAGACATATATATATAATTACCGATCCAACCAAAGAAGCAATCGAGAAGCTGTCATTAACAGTTGGGCTCAAAGGATCGCGAGCTGTTGTACGCTCTCTGGCGAGCAGATGCTTCCGTTCCAAAGCAACAAGGAGGTGAGATAGTTGACCCTCTCCGTCGGATGAAAGGCATCCCAAAAGACATACTTATTCGCATCGGGGCAAGCCATCTGCGGAAGCACGCAAGTCATCCACCCTCCGTATTTACCTGCTCCGCAACAAGCCGAGTTGCGGTTCTCGAAACCTGCAACAGCAACGACTCCCATAATCATCTCGAAGCTCAGACATACACAAGCTTTAATCTTTTTTATCAAGAAAACAATGTTTACGGAACAATGTTCACACAAACAAATCTTCTGATAAAATCATAAACATTAAGTTAAGCATCGACAAAAACCGGGGATTAAAGCCGTAAGGGATAAGCCCTCCCTAAGCCCTAATCGCTAAATTGTTAAACGTTAAACCAATGTTTAGGGGAACAACGAATCACAAACATCCACAAAAACCGAGGATTAAACCTTAAGGGCTAAGCCCTAATCTCTAAACCCTAAGCCCTAAGCCCTACACACTTATCCCTAAACCGCTAAACCTTACACCCTAAAACTCTAAACCGTTAAACCTTAAACCGATGTTTATGGAACCGCTAAACCTTATCATAAAATCACAAACATTGAGTTAAGCATTGACAAGAACGGAAGATTAAACCTTAAGGGCAGCTAAGCCCCTAATCTCTAAGCCATAAGCCCTAAGCCCTACGCCCTAATCCTCCAACCCTTAAACCTTAAACCCTGATCTCTAAACCCTTAAACCCTAAGCCCTAAACTGTAAGCCTTCAACCCTAAGCCCCAAGACCAAAACCTGACGTTGCCGAACTCATTCTAATATAAAACCCAACAAGCCAATGAAGATGATTGAGAAAATACGTGGAAAGAAGAACAGTTTTGCATTCTTTACCATATTCTTTCGCGTTCAGTATGATGTCGTACACGCCCTTGAAGATATCGCAGAATATGATTCTCGAATCGGGGAACTCGGACCGGAGCCGTAAGGTCAGAAGGTTAAGGTTATCATTGTATTCTTGCACCAATGAATTGATCTCGGGGATGCACTCTCCGCCCGAGCTATTGTACGAGGACAGGAAGTTTGGGGCACACCCGATCGGGCCTATTCCCACCAACACAACCTTCTTCATGCCCGCTCCGATCAGAAACTGCATACCAATCCACCAGCCCATACTTTGACAAAACCCAAAACCCTAAAACTTAAACCCTAAACCCATGGACTCATTACCCACAATGGTTAGCAACACACCAAACCGCCACATGTATTGTGGAAAGATTCTCTACCTGACTCACTCATGTTCAGATTTTGTGGCTTCCCAAGACGAGACAATGACTGAAGATGCTACTTGGATCCAAAAAGATTCCAAGATCCTCTACCTTACTCGGTCATAATACTCAGTCTTTTGCAGTTATCACCAATGAGACCATGATTCAAGATGTAATCGCTCTTGTTCAATTTGAAGCTATCAAGCATCGGCATTCCAGAAGATTTTGTTCATGAATTGGATTAAACTAAGGAGGAGATACACAAAAAATTTAAGCCTTCAACAATTGAACAATCATGGTTAGTTCGGTTATGGCCAGCTCTGGATATGAGATGCAAGTTTCTTTAGTGGGTCATATTCAGTTTTTGTGGTTATCAAAGATGCGATGACAATTTTAGATCTAATTTCTCTAGTTTGATTTCAAGCTATTAAATAATTTCTTTTCCCCAGATGATTTGGCTCATGAACTGGATTAATCCAACTCCTAAAAGGGGAGATCAAAATCAGGTCTCCAACCATCTAGCCCTCATGGTTAGTTACGTTGTGGCCAAGCTATATAGCTCTATAGGATATGTTCAAAAAACGGTAATAATATATTTTTAGTATAGCTCGTCTATCTATCTATCCATCTATCTACTGGTATTATGAATGTACATTAATTGTTGTAATCCAGGTTTCTACTAATCCATGCACCTTCATTTAAATCTCATCAAATCCTCCATTAGTACTATCATGCATCACAACAAAGCAAAGGAAGTGTGCATAACGCATGTATGTTTACCCCCACAAACATAATCTCCAGCTTAGTAGCATATGAGCCTAGGGTTCACTACATGCAAATGTGGGAAATAAATCATTCACACTCACCTTCAAATGGGTTCCCAGGGTTTCTAACAGCATTCTGCTGAACTGTCTCGGGTTCTGTTTTTCCAGGACACCAGATACGTTGCGCAGGTAATAATGGATAAAATCATTATTGCCAATAGAGAAGTAGAACACGGATCTTTGCACAGCTTCTTTTGTATGACGCTGCCCCAATACGATCGACATTTTTGCTTCCGAATCCGAGAACATGCCCAGTTGTTCAGTGAGGGACATGTGTTGGCCCTGCATCAACAGTAGTCTCGAGAGGTTAAAACCGTAGAGATTTTGTGTATACATGCACTGTGGAGAGATTAAGGTTTAGGGTTTGGGGTGATTTACAGCCAATTGTGATTTAAAACAAAGAGAATGTAGGGTTTGTGGTGCTTTGCAACCAAATGTGGTTTGAAACAAGTAAAGTATTTTGTTCACACTTACAAGATCAGAACCTGATTCAGGAAGAATTCCAGCACCTGCAGATGCGAAGTTCAGTCCTTTTGTCATGTTTGTGACATTCGGAGTTCCAAGCACAGGTGGAACCATAGGTAAACCCATGTAAAGAGCTGCAATATAAACAGCTTGATCTGAGAAAAAATGATGCTATCATGTGCTGATGCAATACTGTGGAACGATTGCCCTCTAAACATTATCTAATGGATTCAAAGAATCATCATACAAATTATTCATTCATGCGGCATTTTGCCTGTGCAAAAATCTTACATAGCTATTAATGGAATGTATAAAAGATGGTCCATAGGTCAGATCTTGTGCTATGGATTGGATGTTGCATTCATGACAGTGAAAAGAGAACCAACAAATGTTAGTTTCATGTCAATGTAGAGAGTGAAAATCAACAAACAGCAATTTCTGCTCTGGATTTGAGTCTGCATTCACCACAGTAAAACGAGAACCACCACATGTTAGCTTCGCATGAACGGATTGTCCTAAGCTAATGATCTACAGCATCCCTAAGGTAGGAATGTGAACATCAGAAAATGCTGTTTCTCCTTTCTACAGTAGGGATTGGTATTCTCTAAAAGGTTGTGAAGATGGGTAAAACTTAACGTGCATCAACGAGTATTTCTGGAGTTTAGGGTTTGATATGACTTATGCTGATGGAACTCAAAATGGTGGTCAGACTTATGCCACCAAATAGCACGAGAGTAATGACATTATCTTTGCCATAGCCTGAGGTGAATGGGGGTTGTGTTTAAGTTAAGATACATATTTGGTGTAAACTAAAATCCACATGTTGATTGAGCCAATGTCACAATGTATATAGCTCGAGAGAAATTTTCCAGAAGGCAGTCATGGCTTTTTTCAATTGGATTTCTAAATAGAAAGATATACACAATCTGTAGTTTCCAGTTAGTTTAAATAGCGGCCACCAGACTGTGTAACATCAATCTCAAACCAGAAATTACAGCTCGAAAATCAGTTTTGATTCTTGTTATATGCAAGAAACAAGAAGGGATGCAAATGCCACTTTTAAAAGGTTTTGGGGAAGGCTCATACCAAGATAATCCACACTTATTTTTCCATTGGAGAATCTTCCATTAGGCCGATGGTTTGCAAAGTCTCTTCCATATGGTGGCATATCAGATCTTGCAAGGGTTACCAGATAGTTATTGTTCCCACAATCAACCGTAGAGTCTCCAAATATATAGAGGCCTGGAACTAGAGGGCTTGATGCCAGATCTGAGCCCCCAACATCCACATATAGCAAAATGCTCAGCCCAAGCAGCAACCCTGTTATTTCGTTTGGCCTCATCAGATCTGTACTTCAGGTGGAAACTGCGTGCAACAACAACAATATCATCATCATTGTCATTTGGCGTATAATTGCGAACTCTAACATTTCCTTTCTTGTTTTGCTGCTTTTTGGGGAGCCTAGATTCACCACTTCATGCTTCTTGCAAATGATGCAGAATTTAAGCAGCAGCAATCAAGTTCTTCACTTTCCAAGAAAAACAGACCATACATACTATGTTGATAAGCATGGAGCTGATCCCTAGTGTCATTGTTTTGACGGAAGTTAACGCAAAATTTACGGCGATACATGCATATTTTCTATATGTGAAAGAATCTAGAACCAAATGGATGATCATAACATGGGCCAAATTGCTCATTGTTCCACAGACATGCCTCAGTCTTTGACGAGGGGTTCATACGACATTTTCAACATATCTATCTTTCTATATATGTATATCTTCCGCATGTACACACTGGAGTCTGTTTATATTTCCAAATTATGATAGAAACAAAGGATAGGTTGCCCCCTTTCCCATGATTCCCAAAATCTCAAAATCTAGCAAGAGGTTTAATCATCACACACACTTTTACTCTATGTATGCTAGATTGATCGTAAAGAAAGACCGTCAGTCCAAAGCCTTGCATACACGGCTCCACATTCCTATCATTATAACGTATTTCAGGAATCCATCACAAATAGGTCAGTCTGATAGAAAATGCAGACTATTTGTAAGGATGCCAAGTACCTTAATTGATGTACACCCTTTCACTAATTTAGTGGGAGCTTTTGCAGCATAAGCATACTTCTAGATGATAATTCCCTAAGAAACTGCACATCTTCCATAAAAATAGTGTAAGTGAGGGAGATAGGGAGGAAAATAGCGAGCGAGAGTTAATAATCAGCACGAAAGGATTAGGTCGACTTGGACCATTTTGCATAGAGCTGCTCACATCGTAAGCGCAATGAGATGAGCTGGAGATGCTGCAAGTGATGCGTGAGTGTTCCTCGATCGAGATTCTTGATAGGGAAGAGCATCTTGTCAAGGGCAATGGTGTCTGTATATTGCATCTTCACACGTGCATGCATACTACACACATACACCATTTCTCTTCACATGAATTTATGCATCTTTACAACAGAGATTCTCAGCAAATACAGAGTGGCATTTCGGCATGATCGACACGGCCCCCCCTACTCAAACATAAACTGAAATAAAAACAGCACAATTTCACTTGAGGTGCTTGCTTAGCCGGCATCAATGGAACAGATCCAGTCTTCATAATCTAAGCTGAGCAGTAGTGAGAAAGGGCAGAAACACAAATACCTTTTTGCTTTTCTTCTTCTTCTTCTTTTTCTCTGGAACCTCCTCCTTGTTTCCCCTTTCTGCATCATCATCATCTTCTTCTTCTTCTTCTTGTTCTGTTTAACCAGAGCAAAGGAAGGCAGAAGGGGAGTGCTTGTCGCATGACATTTGGGCTGGCTGTTTTTAGGTCAACCAACTGTGATCACAATGTAGATTCGAGGATGGAAAACACGCCAAGCTTGAAGTCTGAAGAGGCAGAAGGGCAGAGAAACAGGAAACACCTATCTTCCTCTTCTTTCTTCTTTCTTCTTCTTCTTCTTCTTCCTGTTTCTCCTTTCTTCTTCTTTCTTCTTCCTTATTTCTTCTTCTTCTTCTTCTTTTTCTTCTTTCTTCTTCTTCTTCTTCAAACAAGAATGTGTCATGAGGAATGGAAAGAGTGAAAGTTAGTTAGTTAGGTCAACAAACAAATTATTCGGACAAATTGTTCACTAACCCTATCCTTAAGCAATTCAAATTAGCCTGATAAATTGGTTCCCTAATGGTTATGCCTATAAGAGTTTATGTGCTCTTGTGTTGAATCTTTTTTTTTTTTTTATTAGCTTGTCATCATTGTTACTGTATGGTTTTCGGTTGACGCGAATCGAGTGCTTTTGGAGCCTTTAATTCCTTTTTTTATAACGTCACTGTGACTAAGAGCCAATCACTAGATCAAAGCAAAGAATATCATAATTTTCCTTTTGTAAGCAAAAATGATCTCAAATGGGAGTGATGTCCTAGCGGACTTGGTCTCAAACATAAGATCGCTATCGATCATGCATAAAAGGCCAGTTTTTGGGGTTTATAATGTCTGTCTCGCATGCATTATTCCTCTCTTTTAAACGTTAAGATCTGCCTTCCATCTCTTCAGACACCGCCCGCCAGACTCATCCTCTCAAGCAGCTCTTGCAAATAACATCGAACACCTCCTTCTAAGCAACTGATGCCTCCCTTTGTCAACCGATATCTAGTTCAAGAAGCACTACTAAGCCCTTAGTAATAATTATCGTAGGTAAGAATCAAAGGCCTAACTGCTGCTTAAAAACAATCATCGAACCACGGATGATAAGATTTGAGTGGTGAGACAGTTTTAGATTACAAAGTAGTTAGGTTGACCAGCTCAATGGTGTCAATTGTTGGGGCAGCTACAGTGTAATGAAACGCAGTAAGTATCTTTGAGTGTAAGCATTGACAAGGGTTTTACGAATCGTGGAAAAACCTCGCCTGATAACAGAAATTTGCAAAACCAAGAGATGACTATACCTCCTTTAGTTGAGTCCGAAACGTATGGATACGGCGCTTCCAAATGAATTCAACCTAGCACCGATCGAGTGGATGTTGCCCAAGCCCAAAATCCTGATTCCCGATGCCACGGGAGGCATTTATTCTAGCATAACACAATATGGAACGCTCGGTCTCTACCACAGATGGTCTTAAGATCTTTCTTAGCTTGAAACATGTTTACAAAGAGTTCCCCTTTCTTACAACGCCAGGCGAAAAAGAATAGGAAAGAGAGGAGGGTTTGGCGCGGTTTTTTCAGCTTCGGGCGAAGATAAGAAGAAAAAGGAGAAGGGAGGAGGGAGTAATGGGTGCCCAAAAAAAAAGAATCGATCACATGCTGCGGCGTTTCACTCTTCCTCTTCATCGGTCACAAACTTTCCAGTACCGGGATTGATGGCGGCGACGAAGAAGAAGGCGATCCACACGAGCAACAGGGGCTCGATCTCGTTGATGGGCACGCCGGTCTCGATGTTGAGCTGGGCTAGGGTTCCCTTACCGGTGATAACCTCGCCGATGATGGAGAAGGCGATGCCGAGCTGCGCCATCCTGCCGACGAAGAGCTCATTGGCCTTGGTGAAGCCGAAGGTGGGACCTGATTTAATCGCACCCAATAGGATCGGGATCAGGATCAGGATCAAAGGGTAGTTTATCATATCCTAACTAATCCTATCACAACCAATATGACCTATGCATACATATCATGTCATGCATCATGGTAAGGTTTGGAGGAAAGTTTGTTTGCCCAACAAATGGTCCTCTACGACGCTTTCGCAACGGAGGACAAAGCGTTTGTTGGGGGATTTCTTTTCCTCTCATGGCATATTCGGCTTTGTAAAAATTTTGTAACTAATGAAAGGATGCGATAGCGGTGGGGGGCTTTTTTGATGAAATCCTATCTTTAACCAAATCACACACACACACACACAC
>JBBBWG010032808.1:0-21677 GCA_037176905.1 Azolla pinnata
GACTGACAGAAAAACTACTCGAAGTTATTGTTCATATGCTAGCTACAAAAGCCCATTGTACAGTTTTCAGCACATGTGCTCATCTTAATCTTTGATATTCAAGGTTAAGATACAAAATGTGACACATCTTAAATCTACATGTTTGACTGTTTTTAGTTTCAATAATTTTCCTGTAAATATTTCTTTCCTTCATTTATTAGCAGAACAAGCTCGAAAAGAAACAGAAAACAGAGCCTGGGAATAGGCTATTTTTATGCAGAGAAAAGTAGAAAACAGGGCCTGAATAGAGGTTCTTTTAATGCAGCAAAAAGCAGAAAACAGGGGAAACAAAAATCGGAAAACAAGAGTAGGGGCTCAAATCTATCTTTAGGAGCTAGTTCTACCAATCAAAGCCGATATTGAGACCTCAAGAAAATGGGGTAAAAAGAGGTTGTGCTAATTGAAGAGGTCTAGATATTCTCATGCAAAGAGATAGATAGAGAGAGAGATTTGATTATCGTGTTTGAAGGTCAAATAGGACCTATGAGACCAAAAGCAGTACATTTTACATGATACATTTGGTTGTGAGTAGTGACTCTCGTTGTTCAAGGATTTCACTAATGAACGTCGCAATTGAGAGTGCACAGTGAGGTTGTGAGAGGAATGTGTGTAAGCATTGGCTTTGGTTGAGGATATAGCAGGTTCGAATGCCGGGCATTGTAGCAGATTGTGATACTTGGATTTTCGAACTTGTTCAGGGCAGAGTATGCATAGTCGGCTAGTGTCATCACTTATGCCCCAGCTCCTTGTCTCACATCGAAGAGAGTGAGAGTTTAACTTTGATAGAAGCAATAGTTCTGATAGCATATAGTGGGATGGGTTCTAACATATAACCATGTTTTTGCTTCTGGAGTTTGGAGAATAACCTGTTTTTGTAGTCCGGTGCAACAACCATAGTATAATGTATGATCTGTGAGCCTCCACATCTTTCCCATTCTTTGATACATTAGCACGTATCATGGAGGAATCTCGTGGTACAATGAGAGTACATTGAAAAAGAAGTAAAGGTTGACAATATGAACACTAGAGAAGAGAAAGATGTTGGTAGTTTGGGTGGGAAGGAAGAAGATGAAGGAGAAGATGATGATGTTTAGCAAGAAGAGGAGCTGGAAAGATCAATTCAAGAAAAATCTTCATTAAACTGAATAAAAAGTTTTAGATTGTTGGGTTTCCAAATTTGAAAGAAGGAAATTGAATTTCTCTGTGCTAATGTGTGTTATACTATTTCTTATTAAGTTTATTGATCTGTATGTATTTAGCTAACACAAGTATAATTTATGGAATTTTTAACACAGCTAATTTTTTAGGACCTTATCTAAAGGTGTATTCGAACTTAGACCTCTCAAGAGGGACATCTGTGGGTGATACCCAGGCTTGTGGGGCTTGTGCTTGAATGAATAAATAGATAACCCTTTAGCAAACGTACATCTGAGTAAGTAGAACAACAGTCAGACCACTTGTAAGGCTAATAGTAGGCTAAAGAAGAGAAAAATGCAATGTCTAAGAAAGTCATACATGGACCAGAAAAATCCTACATGAGCTGAACCCACATCACAGAAGGTTATAAGGTAGGGCAATGTATCCACTAATCACAAAACTATCTATTGGTTAAATAAAAAACATCAAGTTCATCTTCTGAAGGTTCAAATTGGAAAAGGCAATAGTTTAAGTCATCAAAATGGTGAACAATGAAGTTCCGCAATTCATCTTGAATGTATCATCAATCTCTTATTTGAAAACATGAGTATTGGCTGCAAAATATAGAGCTCACAAGTCCAGTCATTATTCATACATGGGCACACATTGTTCACTTGGCTGGACACCCTGTACTTGTAATGTGAACACATCCTTAAGGGTTATGTTCGCAAGTATAATAACACTCTCTTGTCCACCAACTCAGAGCAGTTGGGTACACATATTTTCTCTCTTTCTCTCTACAGTCCTGTTTCTGTACTTCATTCATATAATAGCTGCTGCTTCTCACAACTACCTCTCCTTAAGGATAATATGCTGGAATCCACGTTGTGCACACAAAACCAGCCATGTATACAGGAGGAAGCTAGAGTGATTTTTTTAATCTCATAATCAAAGGTAAATGATAGTTGTACGAATTCAAATTCAGCGCAGAATGAATCAAGGTGTAAGCCTTTATAATAAATATATGTACAGGTTCACAGTTTCCAAATTTTCATGATATGATATGTGTGAATTTCAGATGGTTTTATGGGTAGTTTGAAAATCATGCAGATAATTTTATCATTGTGCATTGGCATTTGTCTCATGCGTTGGAAGAAATCGAGGGTCTGAACTGTTGTTTTTAAAATGCCAGAGCAAAGAGGAATGTGAATATTTAATTGAGCGGGCGAAACCGCATATGTTGAAATCTACCGTGGTTGATAGTGCAACTGGGAAAAGCAAGGATAGCAGGTTTGGCAAATGCCTGGGAATTCTCTTATGTTTTAGAAATCTTTCATTTTTACAGATGCTTGTTAGGTTAAACATAAATGAATAGACTTACAATTGATGAGATGAATGAAGACAGTTCTGTTTTTAACTCCCGAAAATCACCATAACACTAACACTTTCAGTGAACATTGTTTCAAAGTAACTTTATAGTTCACTTTTTAGTTCCGTCAGTTTTGAGGACATTGCAAACACTCTCAATATTGCTCGAACAATAAGATAGAAACAAGAAGTAGGTTGCTATTTGTATATTGCATATTGCATATCATCAGCATGGATTTTATCTGGTGTTGCAGAGTACGGACAAGCTCTGGCACTTTCTTGGCGAGGGGTCAAGATAAAATCATCAGAGGGATTGAAAAGAGAATTGCAGATTTTACTTTCATTCCAGTGGGTATGTATTCGTGTTTAGTTGAAAATACTTTGTGAGCACTGTGGCTGTCACTCAGCTTAATCTTCAATTTGGGGTGATGGTACACAGAGCAAGGTGAAGGAATCCAAATTCTCCATTATGAAGTTGGCCAAAAATATGAAGCCCATACTGATTATTTCCATGATAATTTTAATACTCGGAATGGTGGCCAACGCATTGCCACATTGCTCATGTACCTGTAAGAGAGTATATTTGTTCTTGATTTTTTCTGCTTCTGTTGTTTCTTCCCCAGCACATTGTGAATTATCTGGTTTTTTTCTCCTCCGTATTATAAATAACCTGTAACTGTTTAGGTTTAATCCCTTGCAGGTCGGATGTAGAATCTGGCGGTGAAACAGTCTTTCCATCTGCAACTGTAAACAGTAGTATGGTTCCCTATTGGAATGAGCTATCAGAGTGTGGTAAAACTGGAGTAGCTGTGAGACCCAAACTTGGAGATGCATTGTTATTTTGGAGCATGAAGCCAGATGCCACACCCGATCCATTAAGTCTTCATGGTAAGCGTTTTTTCTGATCATGCATTGCCTCTGATTGTTAGATACAAATCACGATGGTGATAACGGTTTCGTTGATGCCTTTTCTAGGGGGTTGCCCAGTAATATCTGGAGACAAATGGTCAGCAACAAAGTGGATGCGCGTGAATGAGTACAAGACCTGAAACGAACCAGCGCATTTTCTCAAATCGTTGACGTCAAAGATGGATATACTAAAGTATGTATAAAAAGAGTAGGATGTAAAGGAGAGGTATCGCTGTTTTGGGGAAAATGCAGTTAGCAACGAGCAGTGAGTAAAGTGAAATGGCAGCACACAACCCGCTAACCCCAAATTCTACATAATGGAGACAAAACTCTCAAATCTGCTTTTGACTACATCAAATTTATTTGTTTATAAGACTCGTGGATATTTTTGTAAGCTTGGGTAGGAAGTTTACATCTATGGTCTCTTCAATATGTTGTTGTTTTCGGGGTTAACGCCAATGACATGGAAAAGAAAGACAGAAAGAAAGATATATCAAGCAAGGTCTGTTTAGGCCGAAGTAATCAAGGTTAATCAAGGTTAGATTGTAAGCCTAGATATAGATTTTCTCTTGTAGCCAAATTTTTTGAGAACCCAATCAATCCATTTCTCTGTATTTTCTCTGGGCACGCAGAGTCAAAGCTGCATATTGCATTTTGATGCGTACTTGTGCTAGGAACCTGAAGTAGATAGGGGAAACTTCTCTCAACTTTTTAACCCCCTTGACCCCTCCCTCAATCTCCTCCTAAGATTTGGGCAGAAAATTGCTGCGATCCTTGTGCAAGTCAACAGAGACCACGTGGGTGCTCATTCTATCTTATCTTTTTGGGCACAAGTGGTGCGCATCTGGATGCTCTTCTTATTTCAACGAGTGGCCAATGATGATTGATGGCCTCATTACCAACTTTGTTGACAATAAGGGTATATGTATATGTAGAAAAGTTCACAGCATCTTCCATATTTTAATTCGGGAGTTCAGGAGACCTCAGAAGAGTATAAATGCAGAGAAAGAAAGCTTTGAATATCATCATGCATCGAAAAGACTGCATGATTTCTAACTTTTTAATGGCATTTCACAGAACACAGAAGATAGATGGGGGGGGAGGGGTCAAAATCAAAGTTGTATGTGAAAATGGGCAATCATAAGTTTTCATAACGAATCATAACACTAGAATTAGTAGTTGTTTGCAAAAGATAATGTTTCCTATTTGACTTAAATACTGCCAAAGAAAAATATTTCAAATCAGGCATGAAAGGCAACGTTGAGGACTCTACGCACATTGCATTTTTCTTTTCTTTCACCTTTTGAGACAACAGGTACAAAATATATATACCAGATGTTGCAGAAAATATCTATTCATCAAAGGGTAGTAAGAATTTGTAAGTATCTAAAAACACAAGGTAGATATAATGGTGTGTTATATGGCTGCTATATAAGGAAAGCTTTCTATAATTAAACATAAAGAAAGAATTCCTGCTGGAATTACATGAAAATGGTGATTAGTAGTCTGTCTACATTTTGATTAGTCTGCACTTGCTCCTCAATCATTTATAAAGAATACATCTTGGATTCAAAGAATCTCGAATGGGTCCGTAATTCGTAGTCAATATCTGCAGGAAAACGATCAAACAATTTCAGTACAAAATGTACACACTGATTGCATGCATCGTCAAAATACAAAGCACAATTCATACCAGCCAACCAAACTACTTGATATGCGTTTCAATCGCATTGGGATGGTTGTTCATCAGCTTTGGCTAATGAGCGATACTGCAGCTTTACAGTCTCCCCGTTATCCAGAGTTCTAACGACATACCTTGTATTTAAGAAAAAGAAAAACGTTCTTAGTTATTTGCACAACCTATCTCGTTTCTCATGCATAGAAAGGATCAGTATATATATATATATATATATATTTACCATCCATTCAGACATTGTGTAGTTATCACTGCAGTGCATCCAACAAACCTCTCAGGAGTTCTTTTGTTTCCCTGAATTGAAAAATAATAGCATAGTCAATAATTGCAAACTTATAAACATGTATGATGATTCCAACTACCTATAATATGGAAATACCTTAATCAAGACGTTGTCATTAACTTTGTATGGAAATTGCACCCCTTTGAGCCGAGAATATCCCACCATGGTAAGGTTGCCAGAATTATTTCTTCCCTGAACTTACAAGTGCTGATTAATTAACATACATTTCAACCCATGATACTCATAAATGTATAGGGAATATCTGTGATAGAAGACAGTACATAGTGATGTTTCCCCTTCCTTCTCTTCGTTGCCTTAAACAAGTTCTCTTTCCAATATTCTCGCTCCAGTTTGTAAGCTTGTACAACAGACTGTAAAACTGCAAATTTGAAACTCTCTTTCTCTAACTCTGCAGCTATACTCTTGTGATAAACTGGTATTTATCAATTCAAAAACTAGAATTCATATCTCACTAACTTACTACTGTATAATCCTGCACACTGGGAATTGCATATATGAGCATCTAAATCAATAGATAATTACAGGTTATGCTAAAACTTCTATTTCCTGAACAAATGAAATTCATTTAAATGCCTACTTTCTTCCTTAACAGATGGAATGCATACTAAACCCTAAACCAGAAAAATGGCCTATACCGTGTGGTAAACATAGACTGGATGAGCATGGTCTTGGAGAGAACCTATAAAAAATTTTGGCATGGAAAATCTTTTGCCTTCAGCATAGGAGATATTCCTGGCTGTAAATAGATCAGGATTGCTAGAAAGCTCGGAGAATGCAAAACACATTCCATCTTTCCAGACATGCAGTTTTCATGGTTCTCTCACCCAAAGGATCTATAACTACCACGGCATTGATTATCACTAACTTTGAGGTATACACCCATGACAAGGAGGTGTCTACGCATGCATAACCCAAGCAGCCCCCTGCACGTTCCCTAATACACAACATAAACTATAATAGATATTAGGGTCCAGATAACTTGCTTAACTGTGTATGTTGACCAAGCACAGCTCTGTGTCATTAGTTACCATTCATAAAATAGGTTCAAATTAACAGTGTAAATTGCATACCATGATTTGGAGCCATATCTTCACAATTCGCTGCTGCCCCACATGATATACAAGCATTCTGTTCAGAGGGAAATAATAATGATTCAAATATAACCAAAATACCAAATGCATTATACAATTTATGTTGAAACTTATCGTGGGAACAGAGAAAAGGATCAGATCTGTTCCCTGCGATGGAAAGAGAGACGCAGCAGTTGAATAACAATTATTCGTGAAACTTCTAACAAGTTCTACAATAGCCGTAGGATAGGGATAAGTGTATCAGATACGGGAAAG
This sequence comes from Azolla pinnata, assembly GCA_037176905.1. Lineage (NCBI taxonomy): Eukaryota > Viridiplantae > Streptophyta > Polypodiopsida > Salviniales > Salviniaceae > Azolla > Azolla pinnata. The sequence goes on from JBBBWG010032808.1 coordinate 6,800, forward strand.
TAAGAAGATTGTGCATTGCATGGGAGTGCATATAACAAGTGCTCAGCGACCTGGATCATAACATGTACTACAAGTAGAGAATTATTTTTAGGTATTGATGAAGCTAGTCAACAAGATATTATCTGCTCAAATCAGCAGGCTTGGGCATACACATTCTTGATGCAACAAAACAGCATTATGATAAAGTTCACTAGTAGAAATAAAATACAATGAGAAATGTATGGATCAAAAAGTAGAAAGAATGCACCTGGAATGACAAGAAAATAAAGTTTTTAGAGTTAGGGGCATGTGTATATAGCGAGTAAATTATCAGGTAAGAATGCAGTACTGTAACCAAAAGAATTGAACATTGACTATTAAACAAAGTCAGAAGAAATAGGAAAGGAAAAAGCAAATTCGAAGAAGAGGAAATGTTTTTGACTGAGAACCCGATATAAACCTTGAAAGTTCGAGTGCAACAACCAAATACAGCAGTTCCAGCCGAAGAATATATGTGCATGCATAGGATGCACAGGAAATGCAGGCTACAATCAAAAACCTGAACAGACCGTACATCAGCTGTGAAGACTTCTTACAATAAGTTTGCATAAAGGGTGCTACTCTCAATAATATTCACCACTTGCAACAGTAATGAAACATTCACAAAGTGCATACAAAATTAATCGAAGCTGAATGTTTATAGCATGTAGAGATTCGAGTGGCACAAGCTGAGGTTTTTGAACTCACATTTTCAATGACACGTTGGAGACTCTCGCTCCCAAAAGAGTGCCCACATTTAAGTATCATTGCATCATCCATCAGAGCACCACTGTTCCGTGTCAGCACCATCACATTATGGAACGGATTTGAGCAGAAAACAGTAAGTTGCAAACTAAGAAAGCATGTCATCAAAGAAGGGCACACTTGCGTGCATCATAAGAGATTAAATAAATAAATAATCAGCATTTACCATACAATTATTCGATTGACTAGAAAAACAGTCATATAAACTTACGTGAGTGGATCAGTCAGAGCTGAACGCAGTGGCATCTCAACCATCTCATGACTTTTCTTTTGGCCGACAGCCACAATCTGGTTTTCTGAATCCTTCAGTGACACCAATGCAGTATAATGTTCAGTCGATTCTGGCTCGACTGGTTCAGCATCTGGCGCAGGTGAGTCACAAGAGATTCCTTGTTCTTGAGTGTAATTTTGAATCTCTTTCACAAAACCTTCCTTTGCATTTACCTCTTTCACCATACAATCCCTGTAATATCCAGGAGAAGGACCATGGCCACCAACAGTTGAACCCGCATTTTCATGACCTACCATTGGTCCTATAGAAGGTGGTGAAGAAAAGGAATTCAGAAAAGGGATGGTGGGTGTTTGGGTTAGGAACATCCCCAATGAAGGAGTCGACGATGCAGAGGCTTGCAATGAAGGTTCCCGGTTGGACTTGCTCTTTTGAAATCCTTCGGAGATTTGCAACCCAATCATGGCTTCGTGCCTTTTCCCATCTATTCCATTCATCCGCATATTTGGAAGGGCTTCATACGCTCTTTGATGCGGTAGCCCCTGATCGGTTCTCCTCGCCCCTCCTTGATGACATTCAATACGTTCCCCCTGTCCATCAACATTTATACCCTCGTCATCATCCTCTTCGGAAACATCACTTTGCGATCGACCGGTACTACCACCGTCTCTTTCTTCCATGCCTCTGTAATCAACTTCCTCCCCCATTTCTCGAGTTTGTGTGGCTCCTTGCCAACCCAACATTCTTGGGGACGCGTTTACAACACCCGAAACATGAGAGCCTCCATCCAGAAACGCCTGACCCTCATCAACTGAACAATCATTACGGTTGACTAAAACCATGTTGCCACTGTTTGCTAAGTAGTGCTCTCTATCTGCAATTCCATATGAATGCGTATCGACGATACCCACTACTCCATCAGGTCTAAAGTTTCGAGCTGGATGATCACCATGAGTAGGACCAGCCGGGGAGGCACCACGATACATTCGGCTAAGATGTTCCTGGTGCATCAACCTGTTCATTGCGTTATAACTGATGTCCATTCTTTATCATGGATTCGCATTAAGCACATTCAATCTCTCTGTATTCTGCAAGAAGCCGTATCCATGATCCTCTCTACCTGCACACAAGAAAGCCGAACCCGGAATGAGTAAAACAACTCCTTTTTATAAGCATTAGATCTACCTTTATGCACCACTCCACTGGTTGCTACAGCACCGTGTAGAAGTTGAACACCTTATGGTTCTTCCAAAATATATCTGCTCACTGATCTACAAATTCGTCTCTGAAGATTTCACTCTCTTGGCCACTCTCTTTCTAGCAATTCGTTGCCTTTGAGGCCCAGAAGAAGCCAGGAAACAGAAAATCTAGATTTTCTAGTCCACTATAATGTGTGGTGGCATGGGCTTGATCGGATTTTGTAGACGTCGAAAGAACGAACTGTTTGTCTTCATTGAGCTTATCGACGAGAAACTAGACGAGCAAGATCTTTGGTAGTCAAGAAACAGGCATATTTCCACTCCCGTGAGCTGATCAGATGTGTTACTTTCTTTTCCCGTCTTTCCCAAAAGGCGATGAATCAAGTGACAGATTAAAAAAACATCAAGCTTTTCGCGACACAGGGAAGCAAGCCTGATAGGGAGACAGGGGATTCAGTGAGGGAGTACCTGGGAGCGGGAGCAGACAGCAGCACCATGTCTCCGACGGGGAAGCGGGGGGAAACAGGCACAGTCCGCAAGGCAAGATCGCGAGCCAAGAAGCGGCCCTCGAAAGCAACAGCCGTTTGGGAGGAGCTGAGAACTGTTTGGCCGCCCCCCGGATTTCTGCGACGAGCGGAGCAGATCCCGGGAACGGAGAGGCGCGGGGAGGAGGTTTGGGGAAGGAGCGGGAAAGGCAGCAGAGAAACGGAAACAAGAAGGAGAAAACGGAAGGAAGGAAAGAAAGAACCCGATCTTGATTCCTTCCGGCGGTCTGTGGCTATGTCGGCGTCGGCGTCGCTGCAGCAGCAGGAAAATGCGAGCTTCTTCGCTGCACCTGCTGCGTCTGCGTCGGCGTCGTCGTCGTCGTCGTCGTCGTCTGCGCGTCTCTGTGTATTTCTAGGTTTTCTTCTCGCGTTTCAGTTTTTCAGCTTTCCTCTTCTTCTTCTTCTTTCTTTCTTTCTTTCTTCTTCTTCTTCTTTCTTTCTTTCTTCTTCTTCTTCTTCTTCTTCTTCTTCTTCTTTCTTCTTCTTTTCTTCTTTCTTCTTCTTCTTCTTCTTCTTCTTTTTCTTCTTCGCGCGTGGAAAGAAGAAACCAAAAAACGTTAGACGCCCAATTTCTCTCTTCTACACAATACTGTAAAAAAACACTCTTACAAATGTAACATGATTCTGCAATCTGTCTGTCTGTTTTGTGTATAAATACGTACTGATGTATGCGTCGCGTATACGTATTGTGTGTTATTGTACACTTCCACATGTAACATGATTCTGCAGTCTGTCTGTGGTCTGTCTGTGTATAAATACGTACAGATGTATGCGTCACGTATACGTATTTTGTGTTATTGTACACTTCCACGTGTACACGATTCTGCAGGCTGTCTGTCTGTCTGTCTGTGTATAAATACGTACTGATGTATGCGCCGTGTATACGTATTGTGTGTTATTGTACACTTCCACATGTAACATGATTCTGCAGTCTGCCTGTGGTCTGTCTGTGTATACATACATATTGATGTATGCGCCGTGTATACGTATTGTGCGTTATTGTACACTTCCACGTGTACACGATTTTGCTGTCTGTCTGTCTGCCCGTGTATAAATACGTACCGATGTATGCGCCGTGTACACGCATTGTGTGTTATTGCACGTGAGCGTATTTGTATCTCCTGTGCATGTATACGTATTGCTTGATGCACGCGATTCAGGACCATGAATCTTCTGATTGTATGTGTATGGATTTGTATCTGCTGTGCACGTATACGTGTCGATGTATGTGATTGGGGATCGTGCTTCCGATTGTATGTACATGTATATGTACGTGTGCCCGTTGTGTATGCATACATGTTGATTGATGTATGTGATTCGAGACCATGAATCTTCTTATTGGTATGTACACGGATCCGTATCTGCTGTGCACGTATACGTGTCGATGTATGTGATTCAGGATCGTGCTTCTGATTGTATGTACATGTTATCTGTGCCTGTTGTGCACGTATGTATACGTTGATTGATGTATTGCGATTCAAGATCATGAATCTTTCGATTGTGTGTACATGTATCTATATCTGATGTGCACGTATAATGTACGTGATTCAGGATCGTGCTTCCGATTGTATGTACATGTCTTTGTACCTATTACCTGTTGTGGATGTATACATACTGGTTGATGTATGCAATTCAAGATCATGAATCTTCTGATTGTATGTACATGTATCTGTATCTGTTGTGTGTGTATACACATTGATGTATATGTCCGTGACAATCGATTGGTGTATGCGATTCGAGACCATGTTTCTGATGTATGTACATGTATCTATTTGTATTCTGCTGTGTGTATGTATAGATATCGATGTATGTGATGGTTCAAGCTCATGTTTATGATGCATGTACATGTATCTGTATTCTGCTGTGTGTGTGTGTATATACATTGATGTATGCGGTTCAAGATCATGTTTCTTATGCATGTACATGTATCTATATCTGATGTTGCATATGCATAGATATCGACGTATGCGATTCAAGATCATGTCTATGTTGTATGTACGTGTATATGTATTCTGCTGTGTGTATGTACAGATATTGATGCATGCGATTCAAGATCGTGTTTCTATTGTATGTACGCGTATCTGTATTTTGCTTTGTATATGTCTAGATATTGATGTATGCGATTCAAGATCATGACATTGCTACAATAGCAAAGCAGACAAGAGTCCGAACTGTTCATGGCAGCAAAAGGGTGGCATCTACAAGAGATGGACGTCAAGAACGCCTTCCTCTAAGGGGAGCTTGAGGAAGTCCGTTGCTCAAATGGTTTGGTTTGGTTGTGATTTATGGTCCAGTTCTTTAATGGTTTAAACTTTAGTTTTTGTAAACGGTTTGGTTTGGTTTGGTTTGGTTATGGTTTAAGGGTTTTAGCCTTAACAACTTATCTGTTTTTGTTAGCTTTGGTTTAAGCTCTACTTCCGTCTCAAATGGCTTGGGTTATGTTTGAGTTAAAAAAAAAACGGCTTGGTTTGAATCGGTTTGGCTCAAAGCAACTCAAGTCGAGCCGAGTTGAACCGAACCGAAATGTTATTGATGCGTAATGCAAACTAAAGCAAGCCCCGAGAGCATGACACTTGAAAATTATACAACGTATCTTTACAGAATCATTTTTTTAAAGAGTTCTCAATCTTTACACATTTAAAATCATGCCAAAAGGCTTATTCCATGTCATTCTGTATGTCGATGACCCCATAGCTAAGAGGAGATAACCTAGCCAAAACACAAACGACAAAATCGCTACTCTCCGATAACTTGAAAAAGGGAGGGCTTGGGCGACTTGCAGTGCTTTTCAGGCATCATAGTCATCCAGAAGGAGTAAGACCAATCACGGCGAAGAAGCTTGACAAAGCTTGCGAGGAGACGACAAAGATACGACACATGTAAGGAGGAGGAAGAAAGGTTGGGATAGCCTCGACAGTGGCTCGACATCTGCAGCGGTGGTGATCGACAACTGTTCGTGTCAGAGGAGAAGGACGAAAGCGCTAAAAAACAACCCCACTAGTAGGACGATCACGGTTTTATTGTACAGACAGATTAGGCCGATGCAACTCAGCATCGTCGCAGAAGATTTGAAGGAACAACTATTTGGTCCCCGCCAATCTCATTCAGCAGTCACGGAACAACACGAACGAAGGCAAAGCACCTCGCCTCAGATCTCATTGACCTCAATCGCCCAATTGACTTTGAGGGGGAAATGTTGAGAGACAAGCTTAACATGTGCAACTAAGGTACCGAGGCACTGAGGTGCCGAGGAGCTGATACGTCGAAAAACAAACTCATCGAACAGGGGAGCCCTGGCAAGCTTGTCAAGGAGCCAACACATTCCAGCTGTGCGCACACGAAAGCTAGATATAAATGCATTTCGGTATAGAAAAACTTGGTTGTTTACCATTAAATGCAATCAGAGAATAGCCTTTTTGTTTCCTTGGCAAAACTTTATTCCAGGTTACAACTTTCATTTATAAAATTGACCGATTGCATTGAATGTAGTATGTATATAAGGCTCACGACTAGAGATGCATCAAACCGATAAACTGTTTTTAGTGATACATTTTCTTTCTCATTCTCTTGTGTATTTTTCAGATTCATTTCCGCCTTGGTACTTTCTCTCTGTCTCTCTCAAGCTTCCGCGCAAATTTCCTTGCAAAAAGAAATCCATTCGATGCGGAAGCTTGAAACCAAGCTCGAGAGAGAAAGAGAGAGCGTGAGTGTGAATAAAACATAAGAGGAGATGAGAATCAAGGAATGCGAGGAGATAGGAAAAAAAGATCATAGATTTTGCACATTGCTATCATGGGCTTTATATACATGTAAGATACGACTATTACGTTAAATGTAATCGACTGATAAACTTACACCCTAGTGTTTAGTCCACTCACTACTACTTTTTTACTACGATAAATGAAGAAGAATGGTCTCAATTATCAGATCTAACACACAGTAGTAGATCTTTGTTTTTCATGTCTCGATGAGCTCGACTCTTCAGCTCCTCAATTCCTTAATGCATCGATGCGTTGGTTCTCGATTTGTCGGCGAGTTGGTTCTCGACTGCACATGTTAAACATGTCTAACCAACATTTTTCATAGAATGTCATGTTAATGTACTCGTCTACCATTATATAACAAAACACGACCTTTCAAGATATTGAGTAGTTAGCGATAAAATCCATAGACATGGACCTGATGTTATACAGATGCAATAATCCATATGGTGGATGCTGACGCAATTCGGACCAAGAACATGTGACGCAAGTATTGATACAATATTTGATAAATCTCTAAAGATTTTAGTCACTAACAAATTCAGGTTATCAAATCCTAGACTCTATTAGTGTCTTGGCATGGGATGAATTGCGAAATTTTGTAGCATTTAAACTTAAGCAAGGTCATTTGCAATAAAAGGTCAAAAGCAACTCTTTCATGTCATTGCAGAATCCATGCCAAAACAACCCTAGCAAATAGAGCATCAAGAGTAGTTATTGAATCACAGAGGCATGATTGGATTATAATTGAAAAGCAACATCTAGATTAGATGAAATGGAATGCTTTTAATTTATTTGATACATCTGTCAGTCCAAACCAGTCAAAACTTAGCAGTGTGGGGAATACTTCCATACAAAAGCTATACCAATACTTACAGCGCAGGGAATAGTTCCCAGATTGTCCATCAACTGATTTGAGTATAAACTTCTAATGATGACTTGGAAGAAGTTTTTGGCGATTTCTCGTTGACAGCTCAATTTGAAGCCCATGTTTCAGAGCATACAAGAAAAAAAATATTGAATGATCTGGTGAACAAGAGATGATCTCGCCGACTTTTGCCCCAATCGATGGTTGGAACGATGTAGGCTTTCCATATTGTACAAACATTGTTGCCGATGTTACATTACTCCTCAAGTTTACTCTCTTGAATGCCTTCAGATCTCGATCAATGCCCAAATAACCCTAGCATTTCCCCTCGAGAAGTAAGGCCTCACTCATTCAAATAGTAAATTCACAAGATATCAAATTTTGGCTTGCCAAGCTCTTAGCTAACACTTAGCTCACTGATGTAAAGAATGATGGGTGTTAAATTTGTAAGCAAAGATGCCATGGAACGATGATGAGCGTGAGCCCCGATGAGAAGCAAAGCCCTATTAACAGACTATGCTCTTGATTTTGTCCTCTGGACCAAACTGCATGCATACATTATGATTCCATAGCCGGAAGCTAAACCAGTATACATACATTGGGCACATTTGCTTAGCTCAATCTCTCACTTTGTTTGAGCTACGTTCACCGATGACCCTTCATAGTGATGATACATATGCAAATCATGCACACTCTCTGTTATGCGTTCAACCGTATGATCGTGATGGTTCTACCAAGGGCCTCAGCAAAATCAAGCACCTTCAAGATTTCATACCCCCTTGGCTCTTACAAGATCCATGTTTTCTTTCTTGTCCACCTCATGATATGATGATGAAGAGCTTCAATCCACAAGAAACCAGTCCTTCTGGTCTCGTTTTGCTCTTTTACCCGAACTCTTTCACTGCCTGTATGTTCAGTTTCCTTGCCTCGATCTTCTTTGCTTCTTCCCACATATTCGCATCGACGTAGAGGTTAAACATGGCGTTATACGCAGCCATATGCTTATCGTCGAAGCGCAGCGCAGCGTCAAAAGCTTGGCGACCGATCTCGACATTGCCCCACTTCCTGCAAGAGGCTAGCAAAGTAGTCCATACAACTAGATCTGGAGAAAAGGGCATGCTACGCAGCATCGACAGCGCCTCTTTTATTTGCCCTGCTCTTCCGAAAAGATCTACCATACAATTGTAATGCTTGATATTCGGCTCGATCCCATACTCTTTGCCCAAGGCATCGAAATATTGTCTTCCCTTCTCCACAGATCCAGAGAGGCTGCAGGCAGAAAGGATACTGAGGAAAGTGACATCGTCAGGTCGGATTCCTTCGTCGATCATCTTCTCGAATATCTCTAACACAAGCTTGCCCTCTCCTTGACGAGTATAACCTGTAAACAACGCATTCCAGCCCACGATGTCCCTCTCTCGCATCGAATCGAACACCTCCTGCGCATATTCCATGTTCCCACACTTTGCATACATGTCAATAAGCGCTGTGGCTGTGATTATATCTAAATCCTCAGAGTACTCCATGGCCAACACTTGTGCATGAAGCCTCATCCCACTTCCTTGATCTGCCTTATTCCCACAAGCTTTTAACGTGCTTGCAAAGGTTACATTGTTTGGTAGCAAGCACTGCTCTTGCATCTGTCGGTGGCATGCTATGGCCTTCTCATTCTCACTGTTCTCAGCGTATCCTGCTATCAGGGCAGTCCATGAAACTACATCTTGGATAGAGACATCGTCAAACACATCTTGAGCTTCATCGACCATGCCACATTTCATATACATATCCACCAGTGCATTTCCGATAAAAGGATCTTCTTCTTCGAATCCTTCTGTGGTTATCTGATTGTGTATCACCTTACCCATCCGTTTGGCTCCAATATTACCACATGCTTTCAAGCCACAAACGCATGTAAACGCATCGGGTATGATTCCCTCCCCCTTCATCTTCTCATAACATTTTAATGCCTCTTTACTAAGCCCATTCCCAACATAACCACAGATCAACGCAGTCCATGATACAGTATCGCGAGATGGAAGCTTGAAAAACACGCTTCTTGCCTCAAGGATTGATCCACATTTAGCATACAAGTCTACTAAAGTGTTGCCAAGGAAACGGTCAGATTCGAGACCCAATTTTGTGATTAGCAGATGCACTTGATGAGATTTTTCGACACATTTCAAGATGGCGCAAGCTTTCAAGATAGCAATGAAGGTGAACTTGCTAGGTATAACTTGATCTCCTTCCATTCTCCACAGTAGAGAGAAAGCAAGGAAGGCGTTGCCCTTCTCGATATGACCTCTTATAACATAAGTCCAGGAAAACTCGGTTCTTTTTCCCAGCTTATTGAACACTTGCAAAGCGAATTTCATGTCACCACATTCGATGAACGTTGCCACAATATTATTTCCGAGATCTACATGACAATCTAATCCATGTTTACACATCTGTAGATACACCCTTTTGGTGTAGCTCAGCAGTTTCTTCCTTCGGCAATTCCGTAGAACATCGATATAATCCTGCACTGATGGTGTGTGTGAATCACGCTCTAGAGATTGCACTGCATCCGCGAGGCTCGGAGAGGAGACTTCATTCGCCTCAGCGAGGCTCTCATGTGACCTCGACCTAATTCCATCTCCTGATGATGATACCATCTCTGATCCTGCCATTGAAGTAGTTTCCATCAGAGACGGATCAGTCTCTGCTTCTTCTAGGATCTCTGGTCCAGAAACAGTAGCGGCGGCAGCGGTGGTATCAATGTTAACAGGAGGATTCTCCAAAGTAGACATAGGATTCCTAGGTTTTGAACCTGAAAGAAGAGCATGAGGCTGAGAAGGATCACTTATGCCAGCATTCGCATTGATTCTATCTGCCCACCTCTTGAATAGTCCTTGGAAGTAGTCCTCCCATGGAGGCGTATCATCTGTGCACAAAAATCAGGGTTAGGAACGAAAATCCAAATACCCAGGGAAACAGCTTACAGCCTTTTGATGTGTCCAGCGCGGCTTTTCGACCGGCAAAAGAACAAAAGAAAGAAAGAAACGCAGAAGGTCTCTGCAAAAACTAAGACCTTTGATTCTGGGAGGAGAGGAAGCCATCGCAAGGAGCGGCGATGGAGGGGTTTTGGAGTCCTTGAGACGAGCGGTGGAGGTGGAGGAGGCGATGGAGTGGGTGGCGAGGGGTGGAGATAGCGCCATCATTGTGGAAGGCGATGATGGGTGGTGATGGGCGATGGTGCTGGTGGGCGATGGCGATTCTGAAGTTCAGACAGCGAGACTGTCTGTGTAGAGAAGAAGAAGATGAAGAAGATGATGATGATGAAGAAGAAGATGATGATGATGCTGATGGTGGTGATAATGATGATGATGGTGGTGGTGGTGGTGATGATGATGATGGTAGTGATGGTGTTGGTGATGATGACGGTGGTGATGGTGGTGGTGATGATGATGATGGTGGTGGTGATGGTGATGGTGATAATGGTGATGGTGATAATGATGATGGTGATGTTGATGATGGTGGTGTTGGTGATGATGATGGTGGTGATGGTGATGATGGTGGTGGTGGTGATGATGATGGTGATGATAATGATGGTGATGATGATGATGGTGATGGTGATTATGAGATAAGATCCATCAATAAGAAAAGATCAGCTCTATATGTATGTATGTATGTATGTATGTATGTAGTGTGTGTTCTATGTGGTTTTGTCAAGTCTGTTTTGGGGAAGTGCTAGAAGAAGAAGAAGAAGAAGATGATGATGATGTTGGTGATGGTGATTATGAGGTAAGATCCATCAATAAGAAACGATCAGCTCTATATGTATGCATGCATGTGTGTGTGTGTAGTGTGTGTTCTATGTGGTTTTGTCAAGTCTGTTCTGGGAAGTGTTCGAAGAAGAAGAAGAAGAAGATGATGATGATGATGATGATGATGATTATGATGATGGTGGTGATGACGGTGATGATGATAGTGAGATCCATCAATGAGAAAAGATTAGCTCTATGTGTATGTATGCGTGTGTGTGTGTGTGTGTTTCGACCTCTGGGTTTTGGGAAGTGTTATTTGTAGAGAAGCAGAAAGGAAGAAAGAAGAAATGATGAAGATGAAGAAAAAGAATGTGATGAAGATGAAGAAAAAGAATTTGATGATTATGAGATAAGATCCATAAATAAGATTACCTCTTGTATGTATGTATGTGTGAATGTATGTGTGCGTTTTATGTGGGTTCTGAAGATGATGATGATTATGGGATAAGATCCATCTATATAAAAAGATTATCTCTGTATGTATGTGTGTGTGTGTGTGTCTATGTGTTTTATGTGGGTTTTGTCATGTGGGGAAGAAGAAAGAGAGAAAGATAAAGACAAAGAAAGGAGAAAGAAGAAGAAGAAGCCGATGACGATGATGAGATAAGATCCATCAATAAGAAAAGATTAGATCTGTATCATAGAACGAACCATACTTTTGCAAGTGGCAAACGTAATCGAGAATGATTCGAGCATTCGAGATTGGTAAATCACCAAAAGTATGTTTCAGAAGAATGGTAAATTTAATAACATTTATACGTTTTTGAAAACATAAATTACTTTCTCTAACGAAAACGGAAAAAAATATTTTTTTTTTTCAAAAAGAAAAAGAAAAAAGAGAACACATAACATTAGCTCACAACATTCACAAACATTTGCAAACTTTTATATTCGCGTTTGCAAAACCATAAGTATGCAAATGTTACATTATATGCTCTGTATGCATGTATTTTCATATGTATATGTGTGTGTGTGTGTGTTTTATGTGGGTTTTGTCAAGTCTTCAATGTGAGTTCCGGGAAGTGTTTTGTGTAGGTTTTGTTAGGACCCAATAAGCGCTCCACGCTTAGGGCAGGCCTATTGGGTGATGATGTGCTTAGGAGTTTTGTTCTGCCATTGCATGCGCCTGAGAATGTGCCATCAAGGTTTTCAAGTTGAATAAGAAGCAATTTAAACGCATGCTTGCAACTGAATGATGTAGTCGATAGTTTGCTCATACCACCTGGGGAACTGCTAGCATCGCAATCCAACCAATGATGTGTGCATGAGAACGCAAGCGGTGTGGATTGCATGCTCCCGACTGACCAAACATGTTTGAAGGTCGGGTGTTGTGGGAAATGCCTGCTATTTATCGAATGATGTGCTCAAGCAACATTCTTGACTTGTGCAACACACTTGACTCGACTATTCTTAGGCTAAGAGCCTGTCACAGATACACCAATTGCAGATTATGATAGAACACAAATGGTCATGTAGCGATGAGCGAGTAAACTACGAGGCTAAGCCTCTAGAAGTTGGGAGTGATGGGGGAATGATGCGAGAGCATGGGGACATAGATGAAGGAGATGTGATATAATGCAACGAAGAAACTAGATTGATATGCCAGTGCCTAACGTTAAGTCCCTTAACTGGATTCAAGGCGGTTACAAGTATTACTCTGTGAGCTAAGGTATATGTATTAGAATATTCTAGAACCTTCTAGAACTTTCTAGATGTATATAATTCGAAACATTCATAAATATGTGCTCATATCAAGATAGTTGATTGTAACATTTTGTTGATGTGAGACTGTAAGTTCAATCATCATCAACTATATATCTTGTGTCACTGTATCGTGACAAAACCACCATCTAAAGTAGGTGGGAAGTGTTTAACAAGTATTGACTAATGTGTTTGTTGTTACTTGGGAACATGTCGTTGCCTCCAATAACAATTTCTTCAACCTTTGGACTACCGATCTGTGCTTATCTCTTCACTCAAACTTTCCCTTCTTCAGTAACTCATATAATGGACTCAACGACGTGGTGGTCGCGTGTCACCACATTTTTCTTTAATCTTTGGGATTGCATTCACCTTGGGCATTCCACCATATGCTCAACCCACTACCAAGATATTTGGTTGACCAATATGTATACTTCTCTCTCGAAAATGTAAGATTTGCATCTTTGAGCCTTGACAACACTTTCTCACATCTCACAATCTTTTATTTGGTTCACCAATAACATTTTGACAACCATCTTCGTCTTTCAATTCATCTTTCTCTTCACCTTTTATCGGTATGTAATCCAAGAGTTGTATCATAACATCTGGGATACAATCCCCCCAAAACCTTATTCATGATGACATTCACTATACGTGTTGCTGAGTTGTTTGCGCCTTGAGACACTGTTGGCCGAGTCTTACGGAATTACGACAAAGTCGTAAATCCGTAATATTACGGAAAATAAGACTGTCGGAAATTCGGATATGCGGAAAAACGGGGAGCTGCGTCTCAGATCCGAACCGACGTATGTACATAGGGATTGGGTGATCCGAAAGGTCACCACACTTGTATATAAGACCATGGGGTCTGCATTGTAAAAAGTCCGGATATTGTGAATAGAAGAAGAGCTTTGCGTCATAATCATACCTTGTGTTTATTCTCTTGGTCTATCTGTCTGTGAGAGTCGGAGTCTTACGGATAAACGGAAGCTACAATTAATCGGAGTAATCGTAGTAATTACGGAGCTTACGTAGAATCGGAGGTTCTCCGAATAATTGGTGAACCGTAAGCAGGCAGTCGAACGGTGGATCATAATCGAATACCCATTCATCTTAACCCACAACAAGTCTTAGTCTTTCCTTGGAAGGGCTAACAGACACATCTGCACCAAAATAATTGGAGGTTTCCAATGAGGGCAAGTAGAACAAATCAAATTTGCCTGGGAAGATTTGATTTGTGTCAATTAATCCTTACACCTAAAACACTACAAAACATCGAGGTGGCCATTTCTGCACTATAGCATGGAAGGTTTCGGAATCAACCTCCCGTAATATGGTCGTATAACTTTGTGTTGGAGCGGCCGAATCGAGCACAACAAATTGCATTGGAGAATAGAAGAAGAGGGCTTCACAAAGGCGCGAGGCGAATCGAAGACACATGATCGCGTGATCTGCGATAGGCAAAGGTTTATGACGAGAAAGCATGAACGGGCAAAAGGCGAACGATGTCCATTTCGATGGATTTCTTTCATGTTTTCTTCCCGACGTTTCTAGCACGTTTTTCCAAAAGCACGTTCGGAGCTACGAGATGTTGTTTGATCGAAGCTCATCATTTTTAGCTCTTCCAGGGCTTGAAATGGAAGAAGCTCGAGATCGAAGAGCAAAGCAGAGTTCCGAAAGGACTCTAGAGGGATCAAAGAACAGAACAGAGTCCCAAAAGGATCGGAGAGCAGAACAGAACAGAACAGACCAGAGTTCCAAAAGGATCAAAGAGCAGAACAGAAACAGAACATAGTTCCAAAAGGATCAAAGAACAGAATAGAACAAAATAGAACAGAGTTTCAATAGGATCAAAGAACAGAACAGAACAGAAACAGAACATAGTTCCAAAAGGATCAAAGATCAGAACAGAACAAAATAGAACAGAGTTTCAATAGGATCAAAGAACAGAACAGAACAGAAACAGAACATAGTTCCAAAAGGATC
>JBBBWG010032808.1:21777-41070 GCA_037176905.1 Azolla pinnata
AAAGAACAGAACAGAACAAAATAGAACAGAGTTTCAATAGGATCAAAGAAAAGAACAGAACAGAAACAGAACAGAACAGAACAGAAACAGAACAGAGTTCCAAAAGGATCAAAGAACAGAATAGAACAAAATACAACAGAACAGAACAGAGTTGCAAAAGGATCAAAGAATAGAACAGAATAGAAAAACGAGGAAACGGGGCCAGAAATGCAATTTCTGCAAAACGTCCGCGCAGAGACGATCTGCGCGATAGGCAGACGACGCGCGCAGCCTGTTCGTCTCTGGAATGGCACCATTCCCTTCGATCCTTGTACAGGAAATGTGACTGCAAATCCAGTTCGTCAAAGCTCCGCCAAAGGTCCACGGGCCTCTCCTCTCAGCAAACCCTAGACATCTGATTTCTGGAGCTATCATGTGGAGTACCATCGAGAACTTCAAGGAGAGCCTCTCCCAGATCACCGCGGATGTGCTCGACGCTGCAGAAGAACTCGAACCTAATGGATCGGATCTATCTACTGATGGATCGGAAGCTTCTTCCCGTCACCACACGACTCACCCCCCTTCCTCCCATCGCTCTCAGGTTTTTTGCTCCCTCAGATCTGAATACTACTTCTTTTCGTTCTTCCACGTTAGCCTTGCATGGCATTGTTGTTTAAATTGTATGTTGCGTGGCTTCCAACGAAAGACAAATATTCTTCGCTAACCATATAAGAGTCGTGATGAATTTCATGGGAAATTGGAATAGAATCTCTATGTTTGTGGTCGATTGATCTTTTCTTTACGTATATTTATGAAATTATGTGGAGATTCTGCAACTTTCAAGTGAGTATTATTTTTTATATACATGGTCACATTACATTTTCTATGCATGATATGATTTAGAAGTGATGAGAAACTACCAGAAATTCATTATGGCAGATTCAAAGGGAATTGGAAAAAAATTCATTGTGTTCATAATTGTTTTTCCCTTTGCATGCCAAGCAATTATGAAGAAGCAACATCATTGTAATTGAATTGATTGCATAGACGATTTTATATCTAAGGAACGCCAACTCAGATGGATGATACAAATTAAGCATTATCTAACTTGTGCCTTCTATCCAACACTCAACAACAAATCTTCAAATTTGATGACGGTATATGTAGATCCCGACTCATATTCTAGAGTGTGACTTACATGTCAGTAAGCTCGAAAAACCGGCATATACACAGTGTGGGTACATGAATATGGTTCCAATCACCTGGCATATTTTATAATGCGGTATGCATGGTTGAATATTATTGAAAGTATATAATGCAGTATGCTTGGTTGAATATTATTGAAAGTATATAACGCAGTATGCAGGCCTGGATATGAATTCTCGGATATGACCAGCTTGGAAAAGAGTAAAGTAACTTTAATGGATAATATAAGAGTATTGATAATAAAACAACTTGGACCAACTCCAACAGGCTGCATGATGGCCTTCTACAAGGCCCAATTAGTTCATAGCTGGTTTTCCCTTTTCATGCCAAGTGATTATGAAGAAACGCCATGATTGTAAGGGAATCGTGTAGAAGATTTTATAGCTAAAAAACGTTAACTCAGATGGATGACACAAATTAAGCATTATTTTAATTTGTGCCTTCTATCCAACACTCAACAACAAATCCTGGAACTATATGTAAACTGGGTTGAGATAGGGTTATTTCAGTCAATGATATGCAATGGATTTTGGCTCAGATTCTAGAGTGACATATACATCAGCAAGACAGTTTGCAGAACATGCATATACACAGTGTGGTTATATGAATATGGATATAATCACCTGAATATATATATATATATATATATATATATATATATATATATGTATGTATATATGTATGTATGTATTATGCATGCTTGAATATGCATTCTTGGATATGTCCAGGGCGGAAAAGAGTAAAGTGATTCAAATATATAAACTTGAATGGATAATCAAGGAGTATTGATAATAAAACATTTTGGACAACTTCAACATGCTGGATGATGGCATTCTACAAGAACTACTTGTTTTAGGATGTATTCATTATCAGGCACATGAAATGAATACACATCTCCATCACGTGCTCCATCATGTTCTGAGAAAACTGAACCCTCTTTTGATCAGTTAGAGATCGAGACAGGTGCTTAGCATATAAAAGAATGGAGGAGCTCTACCAATTGTATTTAAACAATGTGCTGTATGGGCAACATTGTGTTCGCCAGTCTGCAGTTTGGGCCTCTTTGAAGAAAACCAAAAGATGAACCAGATGAACCAAAAGAAAGCCTCTTTGATCAAAGGTTTGGGCCTCTCTGAAGGTAAGGAATCACCATTCCATGGGACTGTTAATGATGGAAATAAAGAGATATTGGTTGAGGCGTTTGCCAATAACACAGCTATCGAACATCACCTACTAGAGCCACCATGACCTCTCCCATGCACACAAGTTGTCCTACTAAAACAAGAACAGATAGTTTGCTTGATCTAGTAGCTATGTTTATTGTGGGTTAGTGTTCTTCCAGGTGAGACAGAATTTTCAGAATTAATCGGTGTCTTCCTTTTGTTCTGTTGAATATGGCCAACATCCTCTGTTGTAAGATGCATCAGGTGTGGCACAATATCATGCTCGGATCGGCTGATACAATCTATGCCCATTATATGCAAAGTTTTCTGATTGCATGTGAATGATCAATATGGATTGACCCGATTACCTATTGCTAGTTTTTCAAGTGTAGTATTGCGCTCAAGAATTCAGCCAGTGGCTAAGGTCCATGTGTGAATTTTGGGGTGATAATCTCTTGGATAGTTTTGGGGTAACCTAGGGGCGATCCTATTGTGGTAGCACAATGCTAATACTTTGGTAAACCTCTTCAGCGTGATGGTTTTTCTTCCGTTTACATTGTGCATGAAATATAAGCTCACATTATGAGTTTGTAACATTTCTGGGTCTCATAGGCTACTTTTCTCCTAAAGATGTTTAGAGCGTTCTTTCTTTCTTTTTTTTCTCTATTCTAAGTTTCTTGGAGGTGGATATCTAATAATTTTGAAGTTATGCAGGGGGACCAAATTTTTCAGAATGGAAAGGACAGCAGCATTTTAATCCCTAATGGATCTCTTTCAAGGATGAATGAATATGAAGTACATAACAGAAAGTTACAAGCTCGAGAGAAGGTGTGTTTGAAACTCATTATTTTCTTCATAGCAGCTCATCACTTATTTCCACATCCTCCGAAAATCTTTTAAGGATAGTAAAATTCTAGATCTGGAATATGTCTCATTCTTCCATTTCTGTTTATAGCATGTAGGTTTTTACTTGTTTGCAACTGACACCAGAAGTTGGATTGCAGGATTTGTTAAGACAGATTTCAGATAACAAGGTAGCATATATGTCACTTCAAGATTCTTATGAGAAGGCCTTGACAGAAATCCACACTTTGAAAGAGGCTTTGGAAAATCACATGAAAGGTTCTTCGAATGCAAGAGGCCAACTTCAACGTATGTATCTTATCCTTTTCCCAGAGCTGATCATAACATCTTGGTTTATGGTATTTGATGCTATTTCACAGGAAACCGAAAGATGTTGGAGGATGCTGATGCAAATAGTAGACAAATGAAGGCAGAAAAAGAAAAGGTAAATTTTGGCCTGTTTTGCATTTATTCTCGAAAGATTAAGATAGAACAATTTGATATCAGATGTTACATATTGTCCAAATGACTAAGATGAAAATTTATAAACAAATTCCAGATGGCTATGGAGATTACTGAACTTCGTCACAAGCTAGCTGAGAAAGTAGCTGAGTTGAACAATGCTAGGAATCAAATCAAAACTGAAGTTATGAAGGAGTTTGAGGCAATTTTGCGTGTAAAGGATGAGAAGGCAGAAGAATTGCAGACATTGGTGAAAGAGCTAGAGAAGAAAAATTTAGAACTACAGGTAATGTATATGCACTCTCTAGAAAACATGTTTCTTCTGTGATCTGAATGTGGTCTCTCCTGATTTATGTGCTTAGATCTTCACTATATAGCTATTCCGTTATGTCTGCATTTGGTTATTTTTATGCCGAATTCACCTACACAAATTCACTTCTTCAATACTTGGTTATCATGTGAGAGGACTAGCCTATCTTTTCTGCAATTTCTAATGAGTGATGACCTCATTTTCAATAAGATTTAAAAAGCCAAGATATATTTTTGAAGAATATAGTGATGAATCCCTGTAACAAGAGTGTTGGCTGTAGTAGGAGCTCCTTCCTAT
The DNA here is from genome assembly GCA_037176905.1 of Azolla pinnata. NCBI lineage: Eukaryota > Viridiplantae > Streptophyta > Polypodiopsida > Salviniales > Salviniaceae > Azolla > Azolla pinnata. The sequence goes on from JBBBWG010032808.1 coordinate 26,038, forward strand.
AGTTTAGTGGAATAGTTTCAGTTTTTTCTAGCTGATAAATCAATGTAATGGGATTTGAGCATCTGACTAATGATCAGAAATAACAATCTGATAGTTGTCAGTGAACATCATGGTCTGGAACTTAGAATGATAGAGATAAATTGATGAAAAAGAACAATAGAAAGAAAACTAAATGTTATTATATTAATGTATTCATAAGGTCACGTTACCTATGGAACCAAAAGTAACATCCGTGAGGATCTTATAGAATGAGCAGAAATAAAATGAGGCATATATAATATAGAGATGTAGAATATAAGTAGATCAGTCCATGAACAATCTCATAAAAGCAAAAAGAGTTAGAAAGAAAGACAGAGGAGGAGAGTTGTACATCACACATTAAGGAACTAATCAATAGAGCAATGGCTTTCTTAGAGTCAATCCTTCTATTTCCTTTTCTATTATGAATCAATCTTTATACTTGGGTTTACAATTTAAAGCTTTTACCGTATACATCCATTTATCTTTATTGGAATCCATGTGTTCTCATGGAGTGCTTCGTACTCCTGCATTTAGAAAGTTCACATGTCTAGTCTCTTTAAATCCTAACAGCTCTCTTCATATGTTTAAAAATCTGATCAAGGATGAATCTTAACTTGGGTTGGACACGGCAACACACAAAACACAATGATCTACATTATCTTTGGGATCCAAGAATTGGTTCGATTTCTTGTAGTGCATCCTTGCCCTATTTCAGCAGATATATCTTTATTTCTTGGTGGTGGTTGATGTTTGTCTTCATCTCAGGATTTAAAATTTGTCTTCATAGCAGGGTTTAGTTTTATTTTCTTTTTGTTAGTGCTTCTACTAAGAATAACAAGGAATGGTTGATCAATTGACAGGGTGAAGTGACTAGCCTGAAACAGAGGCGAAGTGATCATGAGAATCATGTCACTCAATACAATGAAATTCCTGTGGAGGCAAGGGATTCTTCTGTACAGGTAATCAGACTTGTGCTTTTCATATTTTAATGGTGTAAGTTTCAATAATATAAACCTTCTGCATATAGGTAGTTCAATTTGTTGATCTTCCTATCAGCTTTTCTTGTCTCCTCATCATCAGGCAGATGCAGCGTGTTGTCAAATCATGATCTTCTCGCACACTCTTTGTAAGATAGGAAACAAAGAAATGGACTAGCATTGCTGTCACAGATTGAAAGGAGGGATCATATCTTAAATTGTTGTATCATCTTTGGTGAAACTAACCAAATCTAACGTAATATAGAGCCAAACTGCCCCTCTACACTTGTTATTCAAACTGTGCATTCGTCCCTCTGACCTGATCTGCTCCTTTTCTGACCTGCTCCGGAACTGATCCCTCTCTGGCCTGCACCTTGACCTGATCCCTCTTTGACCTGACTTGCTCCCTCTCTGATTTGCTCCCTGACGTAATCTTTGCGTTTCTGACCTGATCCTGTGCATTTGACCTAATCTCTGCATTTCTGACCCAAGATGTCTTCGATCTAATCTCTGCATTTCCAACCTAAGCTCCCTACACTTCTGACCAAGGATAGCTGCCTTCTCATGCCTGGATCAATGGATTCTGAATGGATAACAAATTAAGATATGGCCCTCAATCTCCAGGAGATGAGCAAGATCCATGTAGAAGATATTGTTGAAAGGACGAGATGGGGGTATCCTAGGTAGTGTACGGAGAGCATGCAAGGCACCCAAAATGAATGCAGATATCCAAGAGGATAAGTCTGATCGATTGTGAACTTTTGCTAACCAAGAAGTTAACCGCATACGAGATGATATGGAAAGAACCATGAAAGATGACATACAGAAGGAGATGGAGAAGAAAAAACAGAGATGGATGCCGAGAGTAGCTAATTAAGACATGAGATAGACGAAATGAGAAGAGAGTTACGAAAACAAAAAAGATGGAATTGCTAGAATTCTTACAAACTGAATCAACAAAATTTTAAGTAAATGCACTTCAAAAATCAAAGAAGAGTTGGAAAAGGACTTAGAAGTAACCATTAAAATAGATCTTGAGAAAGGTCAAGTTGCAGTTGAAAAATGCATCTCTACAATTAAAGACAATGTGGAGAAAAACATGCAAACATGGGCAGAGGTAGCAAAATATGCTAAAACCCAGGCTGATTATGCTTAGAATGAAGTAAAGTTAAATGCCCAGTGGATTGAATTAGTTAAGAAGCAAAAGGGAGCAATGTTAGATAGGGTCAAAGTGATGGCAACACTAGAGGAGGAGGCCAAGAGTAAAGCTCACACACTACGAAGATGCTCAGAATCTAAAATTAAGGATCAGGGCAATATTCCAATTGATTTTGGTGTGGAGATTGGGTAAAGATGGGTAAATCTCTACGAACAGGCATCAGGTATTTTGAAGACACCCTCAAGCATACAAATATTACCATTTATACTGAACCCAACAACACATTGGTAGTAAACTCCCTGACACATATTACCAGTTATTGATGTAGATGGGAATTAATATGCCGGCCATTACCATGCATATCAAGAAGCACTAGAGAGAGGCTTTGGAGGGGTGGTAATGTTATACAAAGGACTTCGTGATAGAGTGAGTGTGGTACATAAGGGTGCGGATGTACATTATTCGTAGATATGAATCCAAAGGGGAAATCGTAAACAACTATATATTGCAAGTTGCTACTTTACACTTGCCAACTCAATGTTTGCACCTCTTTGAGAATCACCATATTTCAATAGTTTGCTCAAGATATGCATGAGGTCACGAAGTATGATGAACGCTTTCTGGCATTGGGTAATGCACTTGGATTAGTAATTTACAATAGTTTGCTACAATGGCCAAAATCTGATGCCATCACATGTTGGAATCCCAAGGGTGGGGCAAACACAATTGGTTATTTGATGGGGTCGCCCTTGCTTCTACCTGTGATGACAAATTTTTCTATCTCTAATAGACCTATTGGCTTGGCAGCAGATCTTGTACGTCTACACTTTCAAGTGTGGATGGATGCCAAAAGGATGCATGCTAAATACCAATTTACTCCGGAGATAGAAGATGTGAAGTATATATGATGGGGTACTAGATATAGATCTTTTTGCGACCATCAAGGAAGTGACACGAGTTGTCAAAATCGTTACTTTGTGCTATCTCAAATGCCTTTCCACACATCATGGTTGGCAAATATCCTTGCATAATAGAGCCCCACAAAATAGATGGTATGATTAGGGTTGCTGTAACACAAGAAGACGCTTACAAAGAAAAGTGACCATGGGGATTCAAACACATAAACAAGCAAGAGCCACCTTCCAACATCTAGTGAAGAAGAAGAGAACATATTTAGCTAAATTTGAAGAAGTATATTAATTGCTCCTTAAATAAGATAGTAAAAGAGCATGGAGAATGTTTCAAGAGAGGCAACCTAGCATACAATTGATCTCATCCCAAGCTTGGCATGAATATATAAAGATACTCTATGCAATCCCTAGCAGCCCTCCCTCCCTCGCCCATAAGGCTTACAGCCCTATCAATAAATGTTTTTTAGGGTTCAAAAGAAGAGAAATGCAATTAATAAGCGACACTTGGAAAGGCCCAAATCGCCTTGGATTGGTGGGCGAGAATAAAATGTCCATGAATGGTGCTATCTCTAAAATCAGCTACTCTTGTTGATAGTTGTTACTGGATGGTGTTATGTTTGGGTTGTAATAGGGATTTTTCTGTTAATTCCCTGTTAATGGGATCTAAATAAGTATTGAGCAGAATGTTTTTGATCTTTGATTCGTGATGGTGTATTAGGATTATGTTAATCAATAGCCTTGATGGAAAATTTCTAGCAATGTTTCATTTGCAATGGATATTTTTCTGTTTATGATTTGTTCATAGGATCTAAACTAGTATTTCACATTTTTATCATTTTCATTTGTATGGCGAATAATAGTAGCTGCTCTGAGAGGGATATCACTTCTTTACTAAATTCGATTTATATTTGATCGTAGATTTTTGTTGTTTCTTTTTGTATTTACTAGGAAAACAATGCTGTTAAAGAGGCAAAATCAGATTTTCATCTTGAAAGGAAGGACTATCAAAAGAGAATCGATGCTCTTTGTGCAGAGCGTGACAAGGCACTTCGGAACCTTGATAGGCTAAGGCAACATCTCATTGAAAAGGCACTTTCTGACATCCTGAGCTGTACCTGGATTTTTATATTTTTAAATACTAGAAGTGTTTTATGCAACTATTTAACAGGATTTTACAATTGAGAGTGGTTTTCCAACCTAGGACAATGTTACACATAAGAAACATGCACCTAATAATGTTATGTTATGATTCTACTTTTGTTTTGTGTGAGGTAAAGTAGCTGATGCTCATGTTTGTTCTATTTGGCTGTAACTTCTTCTTCTTTTAGTTTAACCTATGACAGTATTACACAATTTCATCTGCTACCATATTACTGGGTAAAAAGGGCTTATAACCTCATTTTGGAATAAATAGAAATCCATCCGCATCCATCATCAAAGATGTGTTTGAAATTTTTATGGACGAAAATCTTTTATCCATTCAACTTCTCTCCATCATTGTGAGGCATCTGAATCCGAAGGATTATTTATGAAATGGAAAGCTGGAACTAGATTTTCTGATAGGCTAAGAGCTTGGTCTACCATTTTGTTTCACCATAGCTGGCTTTTCTAGTAGAGGAATCGTTGGACTGTCATAATCATATGGTCATTGCTTTGTGCTCATTCCACGTGTGCAAGCAATTTAAGCAATCTCAAAACTATTTTCAAGTCTTCTTGTCAATGGATATGTATAAACTCTGGGACTCCTGTCCATATGTCCTGGTGAATTCCTTAGAGTGTCTTTTATGGTTCTTAATACAACTACGCATGCTTGTCAACAAAAAAACCATCACTATTTAGATCTATCAATCCATCTCATACTGCAAGTTTATCAAGTACTACAAAAGAAGATGGCTGGAAATGAACACTTCCATTCATTGGACTCATTTCCATACTCTTTACGTCCAGTTGACCCAAGGGACCTAACGAGCTCTGTCAAAATTTTGATCATACAGCTATATGTATCATAATGATCAGGCAGTTGAAACTTACTGATCACATAAGTCATGATCATGTGGACCACAATCTCTCCACTCTTGTTATCTGAAGATATAAAGATTTTCCTCCTGGGAATGATGGTGCTTCCTTGACTCAGAGATCTGTAGTTCTTGGAGATTTTCAAATGGAAGAAATTGCAGTATCTGAGTTGGGAAGCTTATGTGTAGTTTCTTTCATTGGCCTTTTCTCTCTCTAGTTATACTTATTATGGTTCATTATTCTTAAGGAGAAACATCATCTTCAGATGTAATCTTGTTTGTGCATACAGGCCATTTCGACTTTTTAAGGGCATTAGTATGATAATTTCTCTTTCTTCCTTTTTCATCTGTGAAATAAAACACTAGAGTTGTTAGGCCATTGCATATGATAATCACACATCTTCACCCAGTGAGGTTAATGGAAATATGAAATATGTCCATCCAATAAGGGTACTTAGATCACAACCGAATTGTGTATGCCAATTTCTTATGTGAAGTAAAATTCAAGTCTGCTCAGTATCTATCAAATGTAGAATTTGGTGGCATACTCCACTTTCTCCCTTCGAAACAAATATAAAATTTCATTTTTTCTTTCATTTATTTGAGGAATTATTGTTAGATGAGATTCACAAACATGGTTTTGCATGTTGAGTAAGTTTTCTTTTAAAAACATAATTTTTTCCTTGCTAAATCGGAGTCTATTTCCCTGCTAGCTCAGGAAACATCTGACACAGCAAAGATGGAACGAGATGGTAAACTTATCAAAGAACTTGAACAAAAAGCTGATGCAAGTATTATGAGAGCAATGCGATCAGAACAAACTCTGGCACAAACTCTAGCATTACAAGAAGATGTCAATAGAAGGAATGCTAAACAGCTAGAAGAAGCCCAGCAAGAAAATTCAACCCTCAAGAAAAAACTATCTGCATGTATGAGTGCCTTAGAATCCAAGGATAGTGAGCTTACGAACCTTCAAGCAGCACTTGGACAATATTATGCTGAAAGTGAAACTAAGGTGCTACTTTGTGTTTTAAGATCTTATTGCATGTTGATACCAAAGACTTTTCTGATTGCATCGTAATGTTTGCTGTGGTGTATAGGAGCGGTTACATCTTGAACTTGCTGCTACAAAGAACGAGCTTAATTCACTTTTGGATCAGATCAGGGTTAGTATTACTTTGTCTGAATTGCATCTTGTTTGCTTGCATAGTGTAGTTGTAAATTTCTTTTAGTATAGAGAATGATTGTTCTGTACTTTATCATCCTTGTAGCAGAATTTATAGAATTTTATAGTGCTAATTTGAATGTCATGTCATGTCATCAAATATGCTTTAAAAGTAACTTTTGAAGTTTTTCTAGGGTGTGCAAGAGTTTTGTTTTTACAATGATGAAAGGAGAAAACTGAAGATGTCTTCAATAAATTTTCCAATGTAGAATGTTGCAAGTTCACCATTGTATTTTGATATTAGAATAAGGTACAAGCTGAATGTACTCAGTTAATGTTCTGTATCTACAAATAGGTGCTATGTAAAGCATATAAGTCTTGAATATTCTGAATGCATTGTGGTTCATTCAAGCAACAAACATGGTTCTTCTATGATTTGGCATCTTTTTTCTATTAATTTGTCGGGCGAACTCTAAATGAAATTCTGTGCATTGATTTAGCAGACAATTTGATATGAATGGAGTTAAATGTGATGCTCACTTTTTCAAAGGCCAATGACCTGTGAGATGAAAACTTACATCAATGTGATCCCATGAAATGTTTAGAAATAATTTTTTTATTGAAACAGGATAGCTCCCGTATACAGATAAACTATAATTTGATCTAATTAGATAGGAACTATGGGTAGGAGGAATGCATGCAATACAATGTAAGAAAACTCTTATATACCTAAAAGAGATATATTGTGAATGGATTGGATTAACTCATGAACACTATTATAGGATGATGAACAACCTAGGAAAACCTGCTCGATAAGTAATGTCTGTATCACACATGACGCTAATGTCTGTGCTTGATGTAGAATAAGCAAAAGTGAATCAGCTAGTCAAGCAGTACCCCTATACACGGCATTGGCTGTGCCTGTGTGCAGATGTCTTGATACAGCATATCCTAACTGGCTTTGTATAGCCTCTTCTGTCCATCTATTTGTGAGGAGAGAATTTCTAATTGTAAGGTTCTCTAGTGGAAATGATTCTCACACCTCTGGCTGTCTATGGAGTAATGAGAACATCCTCTTCTCGAGAAGTACTTCAACAATATATCTTTATATCTATCTGAAATGATGACCTATAAACATGGCCAGTGGTGCATCTTGTGCCAGAAACTAGATTATTTAATTCTCTGGTTTAGTATGATCTGTCTCACTGCTCTGGAGTCAATGGTTATGAGAGAAGCTGATATCCTCCATCAGTTTAACCCATGTCTTCCTACTATTCACCCGAGTGACGTGGCATTATATCAGCTGCATTTTACAAAGAAATAAGTGGACCTCAGTCTGTAATCTCACATTCTGTACAGGTAATTCTGGTTGTCTAGGCGTCATGGGATGATGGAAATTTTGTGGTTTTGTGGTCCCTCCGCAGCAGTGTTCCTGTGCTTTTTCATATTTGTGGAGATGTTGCATAGGTTATATGTCTTGTGCATGATCTATGGGGAAGATCTGAGCTATTTTGTGTTGTATTATAACTACCTAGAGATTCATTTTTGAGGAAGACCTCTTAACTGTAATGACACAGTAAGATTTTTGGAGTAATATGTGAAACCAGATTATGAACACTGCGGTGGAAATGAAAGATAAAGAGAAAGGGGAGCTTTTAGAGAAGCTAACACTGCAGCAGAAGAAGGTAGATGAAAGTGAGGAAAAGGCTCATAAACTCGAGGCAGATATCTTGATGATGCGTCGTGCTCTGGAACAAAGTTTAACACGGCTTAACAGGATGTCATCAGATTCAGACTATTATGTAGACAGGTTTGTGCTTAATGGCTGTAATAGTGTGAGTGAAGCAGACATGCTTCAAACTTGTAGGGATTTAATACATTCAACTCATATTTAGTGAGCCTAAAGCACTTTATGAGACTGAACATTTGAATTTCGCAGACGCATTGTGATCAAGTTATTGGTGACATATTTCCAGAGGCACCAGAGCAAAGAGGTTCATAAATTCTCTCATCTATTCGCATACAGCCAAAGCTTATGTAATAACTGAAATAACCATATGTTTTGATGATATAGGTCCTGGACTTAATGGCACGAATGCTAGGATTCTCTGAGGAAGAAAAAAAATCCATAAGCATTGCTCAACAAGGGGGAAAAGGCATGGTTCGTGGGGTCTTGGGGCTGCCTAGTCGTGTTGTTGGTGGATTGCTCAAGGCCGACTCATCATCACCAAGAGCTTCTTCATTGCAGGCAGATAATCAGGTTGTGATTCTGCCCTGTATTTTTTAATTCTTACAAGCTATATTGTTTTGTTGTCTGTAACACGAGATTGTTCTAATTTGTTTAAATAAATGTTTGCTTCCATCCCTCAAAAGTAAAATCGATCTTATCTCATTTTGGAAGGATGCATTCTGGATGCATCCAAAGTTTGGATCCGTGAAACAAATGTTTAAAAGGTCGAATCGCTTTCGTTTGCAGTCATCATTTTCAGATCTTTGGATCGATTTCCTGCTAAAGGAGACTGAAGAACGGGAGAGGAGAGATACAGCCATGGCGGAAGCATCAGCACAAGGTTTGACAAACTCGGTGCATGCTTCTGGAAGTTCGTCAGGAGTGTCGGGGAAAACGGACTCTGGTAATACTACGGATGATATTCCTGGGAGCGAGTTTTCAGTCGTGCCATTAAATTCAGCATCTGTTCGGAATTCGAATCCGCCAAGAACTTAAGCAAAACCATGGCATCCGTTATGAAAACTTGCCCGTGCTTTCTCTTTTGAATTCGCCTGATATATATATATATATATAATACTCCAGTTCTGGAAATCGAAATAGAAGATGCCATATTTTTTGTAATCATGTCTTTTCCCGCTTCGCCGATTGGAAAGAGTGCAAACTCTGCGTCTCCAGTGTCATAGCAGCAGAGGCCATGGATATACACCAGCCAGCAACATTGTATTCTTGTATTATGCTCATTCTTTTCACAAAATGTAATAAGGTAATGCTCAGGATTCACTTCAGCAGACTTAAGTTTGTACATGTAAGAGGATCCTTCACCAAAATTGGCGGAATTTTCAGTATTAGATTCTCCGTTCTGAGGTATGTGTCCTCGTTCCTTTTTGATACATGGTAGAGGTTTACTCAACTAAATTCTCTTAGAATGCAGATTGTGGACTCTGGTGATGAATGGCACATTGTCGAATTCCCTTCCCATGGATAGCTCTTTTACCTGCTCCAAGGCTTCCTTAAAATATAACGGTGAAGGTTCATTATTCAATTTGTGATTCCTTTCTCACCTTATTACTGATGTATGGATTCTCCAATGGTTTGTCATCTGTGTCACTAAGTCTTCAGTGAAGTATTTCTTCTTTTTAGGTTACAACCTACACAATCCATGCAGTAGAGAATTTACCTTCTAATTGGAACCGTAAAACACATTGTATTTATGTCAGACACAACAGAAATGAACTTTGACATATCCAACTTTACATATCAGAATGCGTAGATGCAAGTCAAATAATGAAAAAGGTAAGAACTACTTGAAATTTTGGAAAGTTCCATCCCCTACTCATATCCTTTTCAATGTTGAACACTGATTTGTAGTGATTGCAAGTTTAGGGAACTCCTTGTAAATGTTTTGGAAGATTTTATGTCTAGTATTGAGTTATTAATCTGTTGCTTGTTATTATTATCAAACTAGGGGGGCCACGACCCACGCCCTATTCTTCTCTTCTATGCCCTCTATTTTTGATATGAAACTCTACCCCTTATATTAGACATGGGCTTGCATGCTACATTGAGAATGCAAAGCTCTCATTCCCTCATATTTTTGGAGTAAGGGCTTGAGGTGGGCACATACCAAAATAATTGTTTTCTATTAATATATATATATACACTAGTGTTAGGAGAAGGGTTAGAGAATGAGACTGCGTGCGTGAGAGATAATCAACAATAGTATAAATATAATCTCTCTCTCTCTCTCTCTCTCTCTCTCTCTCTCTCTGTGTGTGTGTGTGTGTGTGTGTGTATTGATGGAGTTCTATTGTTTTGCTGTGTATATCGATTATGGGCGACACATTTTACAACATGTTATCAGCATGACTTACTCAAACCGAGGTATTTCGTTATAATTGATCTATTTCGATTCTTATGTTTGAATAAATTGAATAAACTAAATCGTATCTCTTGTTATTTGTATTTGTCTATCATCATCTTCTTCCTTCTTTTCTTTCTATGACCACTGAAGTGAGCTTCTACTCTTATGTCGTTGTCTTGTCATCTGAAATGCCTGATAACAAACTCTTTTCACGCATAGTCATCGACCGCCTCCTAAAGTGACGCTATAAAAGCTACGACTTACTTCTCCTTGCCACCAGTATGCATGGCATGCCTCTTGCACTACTGCACGTTGTTGGGATAAGGGTTGATGTTGTCATGGCCTCTGGTCGATGACTATCAGCATGTACATTGAGTCGACATATAGCTTGAAGCTGTGATTTGCCGAAAGTTGAATGTGGCTCAAAGCAGATGACTAGTGACAGTGTTGAGGTTAAAGCCATCTTGCTACTCCACCTCCATTGCTGGCCTAGCTTGCCGGTGGATCCCACTTTCCGTGTTGTGGCACTTGCATGCCCCACTAGGATATTCATCATCGCTTCAAATCGTGCTTATGATAATTGTTTTAATTATGAAATAATCGTATAATTAATCCTAAAACATTGATTTTAAGGTATAAGCTCTCATTAATTGAAGAAATATAGGGTTAATACATTATTGAGAGCATAATATTATATGGTTTATTTTCTTATCAGTTATGTGCTTTGGGACATTATTTAACAAGTTCATAATTTAGAAATCTATTTAATAAATAATAAAAAATTCCAAACAATGCTAAGAAAATTTTGAGAATATATTTAAAATAAGTACTAAGCATAGATAACCAAAACGAAATTATGTGCACACATATAATATTTTACTTGAAGTAAAATTTTGCATTTTGTAATGTAGGAAATGTCTCATATTGTTAAAAGAGAGTTTGTTGAGCTTATAATTAGTGGCAAGAACTACTTGACTTGGGCATTGGATGCTAAAATTATGCTTGGTGCCAAGAACATCTTGAAATGCATTCAGGATCCCACTATTGGGACATTAGCTTTTGGCAACTCTGAATTTCCCACTCAAGCTGAGAAGAATCAGACACTCAACTTCTTGAGGCACCATTTGAATACTACTCTCAAGAATGAGTAGATGATCGGGGAAAATTCAAAAGTCTTTTGGGACTCATTGAAGGATTGCTATGACCACTAGATGAAAGCTATGACCACTCATTGGGACTCATTGAAGGATTGCTATGACCACCCAAACACCTCGTCAAATTGTATCAAAAGAAACATGGGAAGAAGAAGCTTTCAGTGAACATAAGTCACACTTCACCCATGAGATTTTAAACTTGGGGGAGGATATGGACGCCATGAATATCAACAAGAAGGTCGAAGAGAAGGCATAGGAAACTGAAATGAAACTCTCGAAGGAGATTGTTTTGATGATGATCTTCTTGGGCTTGATAATGATGATCTTCTCGGGATTGACGACAACTTTTGGTAGAAGAGCTCTATGGGGACATTATATAAGCATTGTAATCTTAGCTTCCTATATTAAGATTATCTTTATTTTAGATTATATATTAGGTTAAAAATTAGAGTAATCAACAAAGTGTGTGTATGATTCGTGTTCTTAAAAGAATAATGATATAAGCTCTTTTTAGAGTAGTGTTAGCTTGAAGTCTACTTAATATATTGATATATTCTCATTTTATGTTTTATCTTAACATTTATCTTTACTAGAAAACATGAATAGTTAGTAAGAGTTAAATGTTTTATGGTAGAACGGTGTGAAGTACTATGGTAATACAAGTAAAGGAGATGTGTCTAATAGACAGTTGCACCACAGATACTGTCTTTAGAGACACATGATACTTCTAGACTTTAAAGAAACGAACTATAAATATAACTACCATTGTAAGAAACAATGCGAATATTGTCAGAATCAGGAAAACAATTCTTTCCCACTTGGTACTTATAAGATCATCATAGATGATGCTCTTCTATACCCTGAGTCTAGTCGCACTCTAATAAGCTTTAGAGATGGAGCACTATTCGGTGTTAATTGATGCATCATCTAGATGGAACATTGTCTACTTACTATCTATTAGAAACCATGCTTTTGTGCGGCTAATTTCCTAGCAAATAATCCAATTAAGGGCTAACTTCTTAGATAACCACATTTAATCCATTAGAATGGATAATGCCAAAGTATTTTCCTTGTAGGTATTCAATGATTATTGTATGACATTGGGAATTAAAGTATAACATTTAGTACTATATGTCCACACTCAAAATGGTCTCACCGAATCACTAATTAAGAAGATAAGGCTTATCATTAGGCCATTGCTATTTAATAGCAATTTACCAACTATACATTGGGGACATGCTATCTTTGCATGCTACAACATTACTTTAGATCAGACCTATTGCATACAATGTTGTATTCCCCATACAACTTTTACATGAACAAGAACCAAATATTTCCCATTTGCGAAAATTTGGATGTGCTGTATACATCCTAATGCCACCACCTTAGCATATGTCAATGGGACCTCATAGAAAATTAGCAATCTATGTAGGTATTGAATCTCCATTTATAATTAAATATTTGGAACCATTGACAGGCAACCTTTCATACAGCTCGATACGATGATAATATATTTAATGAAGAACATTTCCTAGAATTAGGGGGAGGAAAATACCTGAAAAGGGTTGAATGTTGAGAAATTGAGTGGGAAACTAAAGACTTCGTACACTTAGATCCATGTACAAAAGAATCTGATTAGGAAATTCAGAATATAATTGATTTGCAAAGAATTGCAAACAACATACCAGAAGCCTACACTAATAAGAAAAGGATCATGAAGTCCTATATACTTGTTGTGAATGTACCGGAAAGGATAGAAATACCTAATAATGAAGAGGAACCGGTTTTCAAATTAATTTCTATATCAATCCAAACTCCTAAAAAGATGGGGAGGTCACCGGCTGCAAATGCCTAAACTAAAGTTTCTAGGAGACGTCTGACGAAACTGAAAATTGGGTAGAATATCTCAGTATTAAAAAATAGTGAATGAGTTCATGAAAAACCCAATGAAAATGCGCGCGCAATTGTTACTCATACTGGGATACCGGAAATTCTTGACATAAACATTGTGGGAAATAATAAATATTAGAAAAGTGAAAGAATTAAAGAAATATCTACCAATTATATGGATATAGGTGAAACATACAATAGAGAGGCTACTATTGTCGACATAAACTCTATTAAGAAGATCGCGAAGATCATTGATCTAGTTCCAAAACCAAAGTCCATGACTGAATGCAAATAACATTAAGACTGGATCAAATTGGAACAAGTAATAAAGGCAGAGTGAACCTAATTTAATAAAAGAAAAATATTTGGTCATGTAGCTCATACCCTTGAAGGAATTATATTCGTTGTAGGATATAAATGGGTGTTTGTTTGGAAACGGGATGGAACAACTAGGTGGTTTGATATAAAGTAGGGATAGTAACATAAGGGTTCACCAGAGACCTCGTAGTGATTTCGATGAAACATATTCATCTATAATGGATGGAATTACATTCCAGTATTTGATATCAATGGTAATGAACTTGAATTTAGAAATGCAGTTGATAGATGTGGTGATTGCATATTTATATGGGTCATTAGATTATGAAATTTATATGAAAGTCCTAGAAAAGAATCACTACGCGGCAAAGTCGTGGCAAAAATGTTTTTCCCTGCGTGGCAATTTTACCGCGTATTTACCGCGACCCTTTCGCCCATTTTACCGCGACCTTTTTCGGACTGCCTGCTGTAGCTATATCAGCGAATTTGCCGCGACCACCAACTCATATTTTGCCGCGACCATATTAGCAAGTTTGCCGTGAAAGTTGACGCACATATTTCCGCGAGATTAGCTGGTCAACTTTCCGCACATTCAATGTGAAATTTTGCCGCACCTATTTACGCAGCTTTTGCCGGACATATTGCCGCTCAGAAAACTTTTATTTTTTCGCAAACATTGCCGCTCATTTGCCGCGTGTATTGCCGTAGCCTTTTCCTGTCACATTACTGCCGGTTTATTCGGGAATTTTTTCGCAATTATTGTCGGATATATTACCGCGACATTGATTTTCGACAGTCAATTGCCGCGAGCATTGTAGCACATATTGCCGCGACTTTGCCGCGACTTTGCTGCGTGTCTGCCGCGAGTTTACCGCCAGTGCACCGCGTCCTAGTTGCAAACTTGCCGCAACCTATCCGCGTAATTACCGCAACAAACGTGATAATCTCTCATTTCAGTTCATTTCAGGCAAATTAGAGGTATAAACAATTGCTTTAAGATATACTTATGTTGTAAATCATGTGCCTATATATTTTTTGTTATCTAAAATGGAGTATATCAATCCAATTTGTAAAGCACATAGAAATATAGATGTATATACCCACATGTTCATAAGCAACCACATATATGTGTTAATACCTATGAAATAGGGTTAAGTTTACCAAAACATGTATGTGTATATATACTAACATGCAATTATGTATAAACCTTGTACAAACATAGAAGAATATGCGTGTAAGGTTGATCCACAAGTGTATCTACATGTATATACACTGATAACGTTCCTAATGCTAGTATATGCCAGTTAATAAGAGAATATACATTAATCATGG
>JBBBWG010032819.1:1551-24841 GCA_037176905.1 Azolla pinnata
TATACTCACACAACTGTCATTTTTGTTTGACACCCTGAAAAAGCTTCATGTTTCAGAACACTGCTCTACTTGAACATTCAAAGAAGAAACAATGGTGATTAAAAGCATGAGAATAGGACGATCGATTGGTATTTATCTTCGAAAAAGTTGCTTAATTTACACAATCAGATCAGGTTTGCTAGACATCTGCAGTGTAGATATATTTCTAGAAATTCACCTGCAAAATAGACCTCTTTAATTATAGAATCTGGATAATGTTTCTTTGCTGTTATATTAAAAGTAGCAAAGGAAATAGCTAAGTAGCTGAGTCCACCCTTTTGAGATTTTCATGTTCTGATTCTAATGATGATGGAATCTCGGTGTTCACGCAGATTTAGATCCATTACAGAAGATTCTTGAAATCGTTTGATCATTGGAAAAATGTTAGTATGTTTAGAAAGGTTGAAAAGAAGCATTTCTGTGGATTTCATCACACATGTTTCAGAACATTTTCTGCTTGAACATTCATAGAGCAAATGTTGAACATGAAGATTCTGATGTTCTGATGGTAGAGACATAGGAATCTCAGGTTTATTCGCTAGAAAGATTCGGTGTGTTTGGAAGTTTGGAAAAAAAACATCTCCCATGAATTTTATCACATAAGCTTTGATGCCTTTGCTGGTCTGCAGAAATGATGAATAACCTTCTGAAATAAACAGCAGCATAATGTTGATGTGCTGATGATGTAACTCGTTTTAATCTCTCTGGTTGTAGGAAGTGAAGACACGAGTAGTCAGGAGAGATTTGAATCCAAGGTGGGATGAGGAGCTTACCCTTGCTGTTCCAGATCCTCCATTGCCTCTCAAACTTGTAAGTGGGTTCTTGTAATTTTGAGAAAATAGTTTTTTTCTGCTTCAATCAGACCTCTCTCTCTCTCTCTCTCTCAGATCTGCATGATTCAAACGATAAGTGATTGTTGTGTTATCTGTTTGATTATTCAGAGAAAAAAGGTAAATGTTTCTGATTTGGAAAGCGACGCCAGCACTTTTTTCTCCTTTGTGTGTGCAAAGGGTTGCTTAGTCTTTTGATATGGAAGAGTGTTATGAAAACTGGTTCTATGAATTGACATGTTCTGCCAGCGTGTTGGCATGAAAATACAGAAACACTAAAATAATTTTACCCATTTCAGATTGAAATAAGAAAAGCTTAGTTTTCTCACATGCAAAATTTGTTGGCTAATGTTCTAAACATCTTTGACACTTAATCTGACCTTTGTTAGTGATGTGGTAAAATCTATTAAAGTTAGCTATGCAATAGACAAAGCTAAATTTACTTCATCCCATGTTTCACCTTGGCTCGTTATTGCCTAAAGAGGGAATCAGGTGCACTTATATGTCTTCATTTCTCACAATATAGTTTGGGAACTTACCTCGCATTTTTTCCCACCTTTGCAGTTTGTGTTTGATAAGGATATCTTCAAATCCGATGATAGCATGGGGGATGCCATAATAGATCTTCGGCCATTGATAGCGGCTGTAAAGCTGAGGAAAGGATTGCCGAGCTTGCAAGAAGGAATGAATATCCGTAAGATCGTTGCAACAACTGAGAATGGTTTTGCAAGTGACAGTGTGATTAAGATCAAAGGCGGCCAGATCGTACAAGAGCTCTGCTTAAAACTCAGGAATGTGGAGAAAGGTCAAGTGGAGCTAGAATTGAGATGGCAACCTCGTCCTTGAGCTACACATTTTCATCCGCATATCACATTTGAGTCTTCACATATGCTTACATGTTGTGGGCTTGCTGCAAAAAAAGCAACTGCAAGCATCTGAAGCAGAGAAAATCGGAAGGACCAGAAGTGTAAATTGGTAAGGTCTTGCGTATGTTGTGTTGCCCATTCATTTGTTGATCTCAACCTGCACTTTCTTGTGGCCTGAAAGTGACTTTTGGGTTGTGTATAATCATGGACTTAAAACAAACTATATAATGCATCTAGAGATCCAATCTGTCCGTTCGGATGAACATCGTGGTGTGCGCTTCGATTTTACATCAGGTGCGATCTGTTGCAGATCGAGGCTTGTTTAATTCTCATGCTCATGCTCATTTCCAGCATGTTGAAATGTTTGAGGCTATATATCGTAAGGCCGGATTCTGTCGAGAGGCTTGAATGAAACTTGGTTGTCTGGCCCAATAATGTATATATATTATTCTGGATGATCAATGATTTCTGTTTGATCCATTTCATCAAGGCTTAATATGGAACCTACTTGAATGAAACTTGGTTGTCTAGCCCAATAATGTATATATATTATTCTGGATGATCCGATGATTTCTGTTCGATCCATTTCATCAAAAGTCTGAATATGGAACCTCCTTGGTAATGTATCTTTTGCTGGATGAGGTTGAAGGCCAATAATGCTTGTGTATGGAATCTGATTGCTGAGTCAAGCAAACGATCTTTAGCTGGATGGTTGGTGCTTTGGTTTGGTGTACATGCTTGTATTTGGCTTGAAGTCCATTTTCATCGTTGTTTCGCCGTATATAATGTCCATCAAACTCCAAATGTTGAGCTTCCCATCCAAAATTGATGGCTCAAAGCATCAAAGAAAGCGCAATGTTTCGGAGCATTGAGAGCTTAGTGTACATGTTCGCAACTGGCCTCTGATCGCGCAAGAATGAAAGCTTGCTTTGTATGAAGTTTGATGCCTTGTTACCATTTACGCAGAATTTGAGCATCTTGATATGGATTCAGTGGATCTGGGTGGTTCATCCTCAAATGTAGGATTTGGGTTACCTAAAGGCCCTCTTTAACGCATGATCGCCTCTATTCAAGCGGAAGAAGATCATGGCGACATCACCACAACTTTGCTTGAAGAGAGGCCTTAGTAAGCAGTAGAAACACTTAAAAAAGACTTCAAAGTCCGATGGTCTCTGGCCATGATTCTGCCACTGAGTTCAAAGTCCGATGGCCTCTGGCCATGATTTTGGGCGGCAAAAAGGTCGACCGCATTTCTCTTTTGTATGCGTCATGAAGTTTTAACAGCGCGGGTGTTATGCAGAGCTGTCGAGGCAAACTGCTCGATCTGGCACCTCAATTATCTCATTGGACTAGGTTTGATGGGAATTATTGCGTGAACCAATTCGGATCTGGGCGCTGTGCTGATTCTCATTGGACTAGGTTTGATGGGAATTACTCGGAACCTTATGGTCCCTTCCAACGAATGGCTGATTCTCCAAGTTTCTCAAGGGTGTTTCCGCACTCATATTGAAGTAACTTCTTGACAACCGAAGGGGAGCAAAGTTATAAGGTACCAAGCCTTCTGTTTTTTTCGCTGATTTTTGTTCCTCCACCAGCTCAATGTAGATCAAAGTTTCAGATATATCTATCGCATGAGTTTGAACCCAGAAACCAGTCGTGGTCGATTTCAACGGAGCTCCTCATGGAGTCGTAGTTTTTGGCACTTACTTGACTCTAATATGTTGATGGATGGATAAATCCATGATATCCATTCGTTTTTTCGGAGTACCTGTGATCAGAAGTAACTGCAAACAGAACAGTTGATGCCGATCAGCTTAAAACCCGTTGATTGAACATCGTTCGGAGCGGTTCTCGATCGCAACAAGAATTTGGCCCTTGCTTTAGGGCATTTGTGTAGTTTCAATAGAATCATCTGATCCAAAATGTGCCAGAAAAAGTCTGATTTTCTTTTGCTTTTCTTGACTTTTTCTTTCAGAAGGGCATTTGTGTAGTTTCAATAAAATGATCTGATCCAAAATTGAGCCAGAAAAAGTCTTCTGTTTCTCTGTTCTTGATTTTTGCAGAGCAGAGCAGCTCTTGTGGGTGATTCCATGGCACAATTCTGTGTCTGCATGTCCGACTGCCAGATCTGAAGTGTGGGAAAAAGACGTCTGTTGATGTAGCTCAGCTCATATGACGGACGGAGGAGGTCTATCTATGGCTTCAGAACCCCTTTTGGCTGCTGGAAATGGTCACGGTGACAACCACCAGCACAGCTTCGATTTCGATGAAAACCGCAAAAACAACAGGGTTTTTGAGAAGGAAACCGAGAGCTTTCTGCTTCCTCAGCTCTCGGTCAAGCTCAAGCATGACATTATCCTTGTAAAGAAGAAGAGAATGAGGCAGCAGCAGAGGAAGATAATTGGAGGGATGAAGGGAAATCAAGAAGAAAATGATGGTTGGGGAAGAATTTGGATTGTCAGGTGGGGCCATTCTAGGGTCGTAGATCCATTCTTCATCATTCTCAGCAGGTGACGTTCTCTTAAGTTTTGCTCTTGTAAATACTTGATTTGACTTCTATACGTATTTTTAATGTCTGGATCCGTGAATTGGGTTCATTCTCTTATACATCTGAAGGTTTGGAAACTTTTCAAGGATTTCGGTTTAGATTTGGATTTGGATTTTATATTTCAAGGTTATTACGTTGATTGTTAGGTCTTGGGCTTAGAGTTAGATTTTCATCCACCAAGAAATAAATTGCTCTTGTTTTCATTTTTATAGTTAATCTCTGAAAGAAATGTCAAATTTGATTTCCATGTCTATTTTCAATCTAGTATTGTAATGCAAATTAGTAAAGTGTAGTGTTTTTCTCTCCCGAACATAATCATTTATCCATTTCAAATTTGAAGTTTAAATTGATCATGTAAACAGATTTTTCCAAATACAGACCGTTTTACATGTTAAGTGCTATTGTGGCTAGTTTTCTCTTTGGCATAGATAAGCAAGATTATCGAATTCTTAACCAGAGTGCTTGTCTATGTATCAGATATCTATACTAATGTTGATTTAATGGAGATTTTTATTGTAATCACAAGCGTAACTTTTCAATGGATAAGATTGTGATGGATAAATGATAAGATTTTCCTGGTTGCCTCCTCCGTTGCCCAATGATATTTCTTTTTCAAGGTGGAACTTTCAGATAATAGGATTTTATCAAAGAGAAAAGCTTTTGTTTTCCAACTCCTTTAGCCTTTTTCTTCTTCTTCTCAATTTTTTGTGTCGAATTGGTTTGGTGAATGATTTGGTTCCATGGCTTCACCTCTGCATAATTCCAAAGGTAAATTAATGATTTGCAATGTCTAAACTGTCTTTGTTCATAGATTTCATGACTGTTTTCTCTTCTATTTGAAGGTCATTTTTTATATTTTAAATCTTCAAATGAAAGGACTTTTTAATGGTAGAGTGCAATGGTGCTGTCTTACTTTTTATAGAGGGCTTGAACCAAAGCTTCTCTCTTTCTCAATGGCATTGGGCATCACTTTTGGACTGTTTCCTGTGTGGGGTAAGTAAACCCGTCTGATTTTTTTATCTGTGTGTCATCTTTTTAAAATGGTAGTTTGACTAAGTTACTCTTAAGCTATGTATTATACCTTATATTTGCATACATTATCATAAGCATTCATAAGCAAATGAGGGACCCGTTGAAATCGCATGTTTGATAAAATGCATCAACCAAAATGACCAGACTGTTCTATTGCAGATCATGGACTCGATCTTGCACTATCTATGTATTTTGGGAATCTTCCCAGATGATTTTCTTCTTAACAAACAAGATAGAGATGTGCCACGTTTTGAGGAACTTTGTAGTAGCTTTCTAGAGAAGAATTCATAATTTTCGCACAGCAACTTTAAGCTGAACGATCAGGGTTTTTAGCTACAATTTTAGATGTCACCAATGCAGGATTACATTAACCATTCTTTTTTGTTAACAAAACCAATCTTGAGTCTCAAACAACAGAAACTCTTAACAACAGTAGGGATGTTTCTCACCCCTCCTTCAAGGTATCAGTGGATTTGTTTTGGTTAATCTGTACACAATTAGGAACTATTTTCTCTCTTGCTGTTATTTCCATCCACATCTTCATTAGTTGACCTCTGCCACTCGTTTCCACATAACTTTTGGCTGTACATGAATAGCATACTTCGATCAAAGTAGCTTGCCAGTGCTCTAGATGCTTTGATAGGTTTCTAGCTTATGAAACAAATTTAAGGGCGTTAAGAATGATCATCCTTCATTTACACATCATCAATGTAAAATTTGTTTAAATATGATGTTTCCTTTGTGTTTATTCCAGTGAAAAGAAAATCTTTACCTTTTATGTTTCGTCTTCTTCTCTTTTCTATCATCTTTATGATAGTGATGTATATATTTCTTGTCTTTTTCCAGGGCCAGCACTTATCTTCTGTGCAGTTTCCGCATTAGTTTTGCAGTCAAAGTGTCATGTTCCGACACTCATGCTTTCCAATTTTCTAGTGGCGCCATTCGAGCTAGGGTGAGTGAGTAGATTTCTTGATGATGACGACTATGATTGATGATGGAGTAGAAAGTTAATTTGGTGGGCTTTTTGAATGCCCAATATTTCTGATTATGTCTCATGATCAACGTTTACCTGGAGGGTCATTAGATTGCGTTTGAATGTGTTTGAGCTAGTGTATATACATCATCTTATTTCAATATCGATACAATCTCTGACGATCACCCAAAGATCTAGAGTGTGTTTTGTGTCATCTGGATACGTATTTTCCAGAAAGAAAAGCCATGTTTTTGTGATACTTTTGCAAGACTCTGCAGAGTAATTGGAGCAGAGGGGTGGAAAGGGATGTTTTTCCTTTGGCCACTGAGTTGTTCTATTCTTTTTTCTGAAATAGAGAATGAAAAATGTATATTGCATTGTGAAAAAAGGATGATGGTGCCATTTATGCGTATTGGTGAGCTGATCACGGGCGGGGACCATTTTGTATTCTCTCCTGCTGGCCTCTGGGAAGTTTTAAAGGGTCGTCATTCCCGTGAGCTCATGTTTGGGGTCCTGCATGCTGTAAGTGAAACTCTAAACACTAAACGTTAAAACATTCTCTTTTATAAGTGATCTTCTTAACTTCAATAGCATAGCTGCTCTTTTAAGGGAAAGTGAAAGACACTGAAATATATTGGTGAACTTGTTTCAAGTGTCTACTAAAATAGATCCGTGATCTTCAGAGGAAGAAAAACCCTTAACCCTAAACTTTAAAACTTTTTCTTTAATATATATATTTTTTTCTAATTTCGATCTTGTAGCTGGTCTTTTCATAGATAGCAAAAACCACCAAGATATACCGAGTAATTTGTGTCAGCTGCATTTCCAAAATAGATCCTTGAACTTCAAATAATATTTACACTATCTGAGAGGGATGTCGCCAGATAAACTTGAAAGTGAGGATTTTTGTTGTTGTCATTGCTTGACAAAATTAAACCAAGGGCACAAGCACCTGATATATGCTTAACCGTGTTAGCATTATCTACACCAGAATTTCTGAGGGTTGAAAACTTTGGGCAGAGTACGCCTAAATAGTTAATCAATTTTTCACTACATATAGGTGTTCAGGTCAATACCCAGGTAAGTTAATAACTATTCTTGTGTTTTGTTCTCTTTTTCCTTTGCTTCAACAAGTTTTTAGAGGCTAATTTCATTGAAGCGAATATTGAAACTCTGTAAATCTCGGTTGTTCCCCAAATGCTCTTTGAGGCTTTTATGATTTCCATGGTGCCCTTGTTCATTCTCCCAAAGGAGAGAAAATGATGATGAGATTACCAAGTGATTCCTTTGTTGGGTAGAAATGGGAAATTGGTGGCCGTTTAGGGCAAAATGAGAAGCCAAATATCAGGGACATTTTTTGGAATTTTTCTTGCCCACCTGAAAGTAATGCTTCTCATATCAATGGAATCAATATTCTTGCTTTCTGTTACAAGCAGGCGTTTAGAGATACCACTTAATGCTTTGGTTGGCATCAAATACCCCAGATTTCCTTGGAATCGTTATTACTAGTCCAATCAGTATCGAAAACAGTAGGCACATATAATTATTCTTATATTTTACAGAAACTTAGATGGGACAATTTGGTTGTTATCAGATACCCTACTTAATGCTTTGGTTGTTATCAGATACCCCAGATTTCCTTGGAATCGTTGTTACTAGTCCATTTCAGTATCGAAAACGGTAGTGCATGTATAATTATTCTGATATTTTTTAACAGAAACTTAGATGGGACAATTTGGTTGTTATCAGATACCCCATATTTCCTTGGAATCGTTATTACCAGTCCGATTCAGTATCGAAAACAGTAGTGCACATATAAATATTCTTATATTTTTTTACAGCAGCTTAGATGGGACAACTTAAGGATAATTTGAATGATGATTACTGTTTCTAATACACTCGCAATAACAGGTGATTGGCTGGTCTGTTTTGGCTCCCATTTGCGTTTGTTTGGTGTATGCTGTTGCTCTTCCGGTTTTTGGGTTCTTGGTATTGAGATTCAGATCATCGGGCGTGCAGCAAGACGAGTTCTCGCCAGCTTACGATGGCCCTTTGATAGTTCGGCTCGATGATGGCAACCATTCACTAGTTCAGGAAAATGCAAATTGATGATGATTGAATCAGTTA
The DNA here is from genome assembly GCA_037176905.1 of Azolla pinnata. Lineage (NCBI taxonomy): Eukaryota > Viridiplantae > Streptophyta > Polypodiopsida > Salviniales > Salviniaceae > Azolla > Azolla pinnata. Next base: position 9,967 of record JBBBWG010032819.1, read on the forward strand.
TACACAGATTGTGGCCTGTGAACTACACATCGGAGAAGCAAGGTGCCAACACTGGTCATCACTATCCAAACCTGTGCTTTTCTAAATCTGATGAATCCTGCCAATCCATGCATCTCGAAGGACGATTTGAAACGATCTTAACTTCGCCATTCCATTGCCGTTTGTATTTCCTATATACATATATATAATGCATCAATGAATAACTGTAATTGCAATTTGCACCCCCCCAAATTCTTTGTCGTGAGAATGCCTTGAATTTTCTCACATGCAAACGCGAGATCATGTTTGTCAAACCAAATGATACTGTCCTTTTACATATGATACACACTGTGTGGGCATATCTTAAGAATGAGTTATTGGTTGGTCAATTTCAAAGCATTGGATTAGAGAGGTTGAAGCTCATACATGCGATTGCAAGTTGCTGAAGTATCCTGATTGTTCGGGGTGAATTAACCTTCAATTATCGGAAGAGTAAGGAGCTTGATTGCACGACGATTCTATTCGACAGTACATTACAAGATAACTGAATGGAGTAACTACATGGAGTAAGGGCCTGATTATATTTTTGACAACTTGCCCAAAAGGGAAACAAAGAAGGAAATGTCCATCTGTCCATTGGGTTTAGGATTTTTAAGGTTTGAACCCCTAAATAGACAAACTACTGGGATTACATATTGAAGCAACAGACTGGATCCATTGTGATATCGTTGATTCTTACTTATTCGATTGGATGAGAGCTATGGTAATCTCAAAGGAGCACATTGCTTCGGGCCCTCGAAACATTCGCCGGATTGTGTTTGCAGTTCCAAGTGAGAGCAAGATTCCAAGATTATGACAAGCAGATCGCTGTTAGAGTCAAGTCAGATTACCGATAAGTACTGGGCTCTAGCCATCAATCATGATTCTTCTTCTTCTAGCTAGATCGATGGTCTCGGACATCGTTTTGGATCGATGGGGATTCCATTCATCCCACTGTTTGCTAGCGGATCATCCGCCAGAAATGATCCTCTGCCGCTCTGCTTCGCTCGTCGATATTCAATCCCAAGGCCATTTTTTAGCAAATGATCATGGATAAATCTAAACCCATTTTAGCATATGATCATGGATAAATCCGATCCCATTTTAGCATATGATCATGGATAAATCTGATCCCATTTTGGTACAAGAAGAGCTGGTTAGAACTACCTTAACCTTAGAACTTCCTTGCCTTAACCTTAGGGAGAAGCCTCTAAAAGGTGGCGCAATTTCTTCCTCAAAACTCTCCATCAGCCTCTTCTAACTATATATAGAGTCCTAACTAACTAACTAAAGACCATAGGATATATAAGGTCCAAACTCTCCATGGCCTTCTTTTAGACCCAACTATACTTAACTTGTCTGTTTCTTCCTTCCCTTCTCTGAGCTTCCATGGAAGCTCCACCAACATCTTCATCATCATCATCATCTTCTTCTTCATCATCTTCTTCTTCATTCTCTCCATCAAAGCTTCTGATTGGTTGCGGTCGATGCATCGATGATCATTTCCATGTCCAATCCCCAGTCTGCAAAGCTAACGCTACGATTCACTCCAGTAGCAGCAATGGGCCTCGGAATGCGCAACCTAAGCGAGCCAGTGTTCATCGGAGTCAATCTGGTCATCGAATCAACAATCGATACCACGGCCAAGGTCAAGGTCAAGGTCAAGGTCAAGGTCAAGATCATGGTCCTCTGCAGCAGCAGAGTCTGGAGATCCTGGTCGACGAGTCTCCGTCTCGAAAATGTCGTGGCATGATGCCATCCTCCAGAGCTCGTTACGAGCATCGAATCGGAAGCTCCTTTCGTCAGCAGCCTCTGTACACATGCATCTGGAAGCATCTGCAGTCTGGACCTCAACGCGTAGCATCTGGAAGCATCTTCCGGGATTCCGGCAGCTTGTCCCCCAATGCAGCTTCTGAGCAGAGTCTGGCATCGCATCGGCCATGCGATCGCGCTGGTGTCGATCCAGACCCTTCGACATCGCTCTGCGGAGATGCAGATTGCCCCATCGGCGATGATCCCGATCCGAGAGCACCGCCCTGGCTCGCGCAGAGCGGCCCTGTGGTGCTCTACTCGCATGAGCCATGCAAAGATTTCTACGCGTCCATGTCGGATATGGTGATTAGGACAAAGGCCCTCGTGAACCTGCATGATTTGCTAGACATCTTCTGCTGGTTCCTTCTCCATAATTCGCCCGACAACCATCATCATGTCGAGGAGGCTTTCACAGATCTTCTGAGAAGCCTTTGGGATTGAACTCTGGAAGCTTGCTTAGATTGATGCTATGCGCACAAATCTCCCCCCTGGAACACCTTTGATGAGAATCAAGCCCAGACTACTTCTAGCGATTTTGTTACCACTAGAACTATCACATTAAAACACATCGATGAACATTTTGCTTGTTCTCTATTACACCTCTAATGTAATGGAGTGTCACTTTGACCATGAAATGCATTATTCTAGATTTGTTGACCATGTATAAGGTCCGACTCTTGGAAATCTTGAGGTTCTCGATTCGTTAAAACGACCGCACAACGATATGTCAGATAGGGAAACATGAAACACGAGATCCAAAAATGATGCGTACATGAAACATCGCTTTGAGATCGTAATATGGCCTCGTCGGTGTAAACATGGCCTTCAAATACTGTGCCAGTTTTGTCGTCGTAATAGCCGTACACGATCCCTTGTTCTTTCATCTTTTGGCTATTCTGGTTGATACTTTGGGGTGTTCACGTAGACTTGAATGGCCCTTGACAACAAGGATTGCTTGAAGCTCCAGCATTATTGTCACAATTGCTTGCGTTTGTGAGCAGTGGACTGTAAACACATAGCAGGAATGGAGCATTGCAAATAACTGTAACGATTCGTGGGAGGAACGAAGAGGCTCGAATCGTTGCATATATATGAAGCCGAGGGGGTTTATCGTATATTGGTGGGGACATTGTACATGTGGAATAGAGTTACCTTTGCGCAACCAAGCGGTATAATCGTGTGATCGGAAGTTCTGTACGATCGAGTATGAACTGTGTGTGTACGAGCCGGAATACGGTGTACGACCTGTCTTCTATTCGACCCAGCTTGGGATATAGTCTTAGTGCTTCACTCCAAAGGGCTGATAACGAGGGGTTGAACCTGAACCATGAGTCAAAGGCTCGGGCTTCAGCTTGAGCCTGAGCCTGAGCTTGAGTCAAAGACTTGGGCTTGAAGCTTGAGCTTGAGCCTGAGCCTGAGCATAAGTCAAAGACTTGGGCTTGAGCCTAAGCCGGAGCCCGAGCCTGAGATTGAGCCTGAGCCTGAGCCTGAGTCAAAGACTTGGGCTTGAAGCTTGAGCTTGAGCTTGAGCCTAAGCCTGAGCCTGAGTCAAAGACTTGGGCTTGAAGCTTGAGCTTGAGCCTGAGCCTGAGCCTGAGCCTGAGCCTGAGCCTGAGCCTGAACCTAAGCTGGAGCTTAGGTTGAGCCAGGGGTTGAACGTGAGCTCGAGTCAAGATTTGGGGTTGAAGCCGGAGCTTGAGCTTGAAACATGAGCATATACAGCAGGGCCTAGTCGAAGCCAAAGGTTGAGCCCGAGCTTGATTGAGTCCAGACTTGAGCTCGAAGATGGAGCTAGAGCTGGGAGCCTGAGCCTGAGCCTGAGCTTGAGGTGGAGCCCCAACCTGAGAGCTCGAGCTCGAGCTAGGGTTTAGGGTTTAGGGGTTTAGGGAAGATGGAGCTAGAGCCTGAGCCTGAGGTGGAGCCCCAACCTGAGAGCTTGAGCTTGAGCTAATGTTCGAGCTCGAGCTATGGTTTAGGCTTTAGGGTTTAGGCTTTAGGGCTAGGGTTAGGGTTAGGGTTCAGCGTTTAGGGTTTAGGCTTTAGGCTTTAGGGCTAGGGTTAGGGTTAGGGTTCAGGGTTAGGGTTCAGGGTTAGGGTTCAGGGTTTAGGGTTCAGGGTTCAAGGTTTAGGGTTCAGGGTTGTTTAGGGTTTAGGGTTTAGGGTTTAGGGTTCAGGGTTTAGGGTTTAGGGTTTAGGGTTTAGGGTTTAGGGTTCAGGTTTTAGGTTAGGGTTCAGGGTTTAGGGTTTAGGGTTTAGGGTTTAGGGTTTAGGGTTTAGGGTTTAGGTCGAGTTGGAGCCTGAACTTGACTAGAGCAACTAGTCAAGAGATCCCGAGCCTGGATCCCGAGCCTAAATCCCGAGCCTGAGTCCCGAGCCTGAGCCTTCGTCTTCCCGCCCACTTCAGACTCTTCGAAACCCTAATTCTGCGCAGAAGACACAGACACGCGCAGAGAGTGCAGACGACGCAGAACGAGCCTCTCCTCTCCTCTCCTCTCCTTCCTTCTCTTGAGGCTTCGCCATGCCTTCCGTCGACGACTCGTTCCCTCCGCCTTCTGTCGATCCCTCGCTCGCTCCTTCTGACCCCGCCTTGCACCCCCCTGCTCCCTCCCCCTCCCCCCTCCGGGATGCTCCCGCCGCTGGAGATGCCCCGAGAGATGCGGCGGATGCTGATGATGGAAGTGGAAACGGATGCAGAGCTGTGCTGGGCAGCAATGGTGGTGTCGCCAACGGAGGAGAAGGCGATGGGGTAGATGGAGAAGGAGAAGGAGAAGGAGAAGGAGAAGGAGAGGGAGATGGAGATGGAGAAGGAGAAGGAGAAGGAGAGGAGGGCGACGGTGAAAGTGAGGGAGAAGGTGATGATGAAATCGACGGAGAAGGAGAAGATGGAGGTGAAGGTGGAGCTCCCATTGAAGCTGAAGAAGGTTTGGTGGCGGGGGGCGGAAGCTTGGAAGATGCCCAGAGGCTGTTCGATGAAGGGCGTGAAGATCTCCATGGGAAATCTCAAGATTTTGACAAAGCTGCAGAGCTCCTCAGCCGCTGCTTGGAAATCAGGTCAGTGGGTTCTCACTCCCGCACTGTTTTGTTTGTTGTTTTTCTGTTCTCGCTTTCATACTCTCGCCTGCAACGTTACGTTTTTTGCCTCTCTTAGTGATTTTCTCTCTAGATTTCTTGCAGACCGAATGGCTGACAGCTTGTGTGCTCTAATGTCTGATACAATGCATCTATATCTCCGGATTCGTTTGAATATTCTCATAGACGCAAGTTAGGTTTTTGATGTTTCGGAGTGATCGTTTCGCAGTTTGAAGTTTCTTTCTTGTGTATGTGGGGTTTATCAGGGCTAATCACTATGGAGAACTTGCTATCGAATGTGCATCTACCTACTACAAGTATGGATGTGCTCTCCTCTATAAAGCTCAGAGCGAGTCAGATCCACTGGGAGAAGTACAAGATAATAATGAAGCTTCCACTGCAGCAGGAGGGCCTGGTTTGTTGCTTTCTGTGCTCATGGTTTTCTAGAGTGAAGAGGCCGTCGTAAAAACTGTGAGGGTTTTTCCTGAGAATATGAATTTTTATCTTTCCATTTCCCATGCTTCTTTTCGAGTACTATCATCACTTAAACTATGATTATGTGGGTTCTAAATTTATATCGAACTTTGTCCTATGATGAGCCAATGCTTCCCTTTCCTTGAAGTGCTTTTTCTCTTTTTAGCATTAAATTCATTTTTCTGAATTTCCATGTACAAATGTCCATAGGTGTGGTACGAATAGGCGCATATGGAACTGTGGAGCTAACCAACCTTACCTTGTGAAGTAGGTGGATCGACCAAAGATGAAGTTGCTGAGGAAGATCTGGGAGATGATGAAGAAGAATCAGACTTGGACATGGCATGGAAGATGCTCGATATTGCCAGGGTTATATATGAGAAACAAGATTCTCATTCGATCGAAGAAGTTGATGTCATCACTGCTTTGGCTGATGTCAGCCTTGAGAGAGGTATCACTTCTATTTTGGCTCGGTTGTTTCATGCCATGCATTTTACCTAGGTATCATGACAGATTCAGGCTCAAAGATTGACTATAAGCTTTTCCCCACAATGAGGAGTAATTCCTTTTTTAGCACCTTGTATAGGTTACTATCTGACACTTGTATAAATACACCTTAGACTGTCTATTCCAACTATAAAATACGTTGATGGCATGTCTGCATTGTTCATACTATTGTATTCTCGGGTCTCTCCACTCACTTCCTAGATGTTGATGAAGGTATGACTTTGGCTTTTATTGCATGCAGAGGATTTTGATATGTGCTTTCAGGATTACACGAAGGCTTTGGAAATCATGGAAGGGCTAGTTGAACCTGATCATAGGGGAATTGCAGAATTGTATCCTTTATTCATTGTATTGATTGGAAAATTTTGGCCATGTTTTTGTGTACGTATTTATGTATATGTGTATGTACATACATACAGACAGGTTAAGTTTGTTTCCGTATAAAGAATGGTTTGACTCATTTTGTGTAAGTTGAACCTTGACGAGTTGGTGTAGATGCTTCAAGCTTAGCTTGGCTCATCAGCTTGGTTATAAACCAAGAGAGGCTCTTAGGTATTGTCAGCAAGCGGTGGCAATATGTGAAGCTAGGTTGAAACGTTTAAAAAATGAAGCAGCAATCTCTAATGGAACTGTAGATGTTAAAGGTAAGTCAATTATAGCAGATGATACTGATAAAGAAAGTCAGAAATCTTTAGAGGATGTAAACAAGGTCGACAAGGAAGCCACAGAAGCAGGTCATCTGACTAGCGAGGAAGGCGAGATCAAGGAGATTGAACAGCTGCTTGAAGATTTAAGAGAAAAGGTAGGTTTTAAAGTTGCAAAGCTATTGTGACTATCAACACAAATTTGAATTATGCATAGTAAATACATTTTCATGTTTTTGGTTCAAGATTTCAAGGTGCAATAAAAACCTTTACACATTATTACGAATATACTTGCTCATTTATAACAACCCATTTTGGCCCAATTTTCTGTATGAGCATACGTATCCTTGTTGAATCACATTAAAAAGTGAGAAAAAGGATGAATGTCATAAATTTAGTCCTTTTTCCCAACAATTCCGGCTGATGAATTCAGATAGAATTCTGATTGTAAGAAGTTGACTGAACAGCCAAGAGGATGATGATTCTGTGATGACAAAGTTTCAGATTGATACTTTTTTCCTTCCATGTCAATCAATAACTAAAGCCTAATAGCACAATTTATGTTTCCTAGGTTGTGGAGCTGGAGGGAATGGTGTCTGGTCCTTCTCTTTTGGACTCCTTGAAGGAAACAAACCCTGGAGCTATCAATAGCATAAAGCAAGTATTCAGTGCAACTGCACAATTTGCTTCTCCACCAGGTCAGACTTCATCACCGCAAAATGTGACTTTGAATGGTGGTTTAACTGCACCTTCTCAACCAGCATCATCAAAAGTGGAAGTCACAGATCTAGGCGTAGTTGGTCGAGGAGTCAAGAGGCCTATTCCTACTGCACATGTCTCTAGTACGACAAATGGGGAAGGAAATGAAGGAAATGCTCCTAAGAGACGGTCTCTTGATGACATGTTAACAAAAGGATCGTCAGGTGAGACCCAAATAGGATTTGATCATAGTAATACTTCCAACGAATGAGGCATAATGAAATCAAAGATCTCACGAATAACTTGTCACACGCCAACAGCACCTTTTAGGCAGTATGCTGGTTATCTTTTTCCTCCTGGAGTACTACTTCTTGCGATTCTGTAGTGTGCTTTGATGCTCCATGTACTAACTAACTAATGTATAGATAAAAATCTATCTAATGATATCTTGTTATTTATTATCCATGGATGGTGTGTACAGTCTGCACCATGCCAAAAAAGTGATCTTGATGTCCATCTAATCTCTGACCTGAAGTGCCTGCTTTTGTAATCAGCTAATGGAATTATAAAGACTGTTTTATATCAAACTTTGTTCTGCGAGGAGTTATCCTGTTACTTCCATACGTTTGATGGCCTTTCTACACTTAGCAATTTTCTGTTTATCAGTATCTATTTATGCTATGTTTGGTCTGATGATTATTAAGTAGTTGAGAATCCTGATCACTACTTGTTTAACACTCATACTATCTGGGATCTTCATGTGACATATCATTTCTTTCATGACCTCAATTGTGTATAGAGAGCATGTCCTTATAATTTCATGTTATTTCCTTGTACATGAAGCATTGATTGGTAGGCTGAAGAAGGTCGATGGGATCTTTCAAGGCCTCAAAGGTAAATTTGCACCACGGCTTCATCAATACGTCGAACAAGAGAAGTTGAGTATAAGGATTAATTGGCTGATGAAATGCATAAGAAGGGGGATTAGTAGTTAATTCAAGCTTCGTACTGAATCCTATTATAAGGGGTTTCGTATACAAGCCCAAAACATTCTCTGATTTCACTCATGCAGCATGTATGTCTGTAGGTATTTGCAAATATGTTTCTTTCATTTTGTGTTCCAATCTTGTAGCCTTTTACGTTTTGCTGATTGGGCTAGTATTGTATCATTTGTCTGATTGGGCAAGTTTCAGTCTTAGAAGCCACCAATATATCTTTCCTTCTTTGCTTCTTTCTAGCTCATCCAGCCCATCATCACAAGGACAACAGCTTTGTATCCGTCAAAAAGCCCTCCCAAGATGATTGAATTTCACCTACCGCAACATGTTTCTACAAACGTGACAAAAATCCTACAAAAGTCCAGCGGGCATCGAGCATGAGTCATGGTTAAAACCTGTTGAATCTTGAGAAATTGAGGCAATTGTACTCTAGAGCTTCGAGCAATGAAAAAACTCGCCTTCAGGTAAGCCTGTTTGTAACCTTCCGGCATTCTCATCAATGGCTGATGGATAGTATTATCTGCTAATAATACATCAAAACTGTTTAATGCTAAGCCCTCTGATGATTCCATCGCAGTCAATTAAGCCTTCTGGCGATGAAGCCGCCTGCAATTACCCTGTGCATTAGAACCCCCAATCTGGACACAGTTCACAACAAAGGAATGAGAATCAGTCACAAGCATTTTCTCAGATTTTCACAAATGTTATGTATGGCTGTCTATGATTTATATAGATAAAGACCCATTTGGGTTGATTCCATGCCGCCGAATGACATGTTCAAAAAGACCATATGCTGATTCACAATGCATCAAAAGAACCTGATGGCACCCTGGGCCACTTGGGGGAGCTATCATGTCTGCAATAGATGAACAATTGCTCGATGTCTTAACAAGTGCCAAATAAAGCCGTGCTAGGACACGTGACAGTGACACACATGTTGGCCCCTTTCCTTTCTTTCCATGCAGCCTTTTCCATATGGTGGCTATGCTCACTTTTCAAGGTCCATGCTAGGCCAAAACAACGAGATTTCTGGGTTTCTGCTCTTTTTTCCATAGGGTGCAAAGGCCTTGGTTGCTCTCCATTTGATTCCATATCAGTACACCTCCATTCGATCTTCGAGATGGGGAGGAAATGAACCATGAACGTGCTTCAAATGACATCTCTACCTAAAGAACTCCGCGTTTGTCGCATACGACGATTTGCCCATCTCTTGGTAGGACATCTTTTCGACATTGCCCATCATGCTCTTCCTTCTCCCCCTGCTGAAGAGAGGCTCTCCTTTATCGCTCTGGTAAAGGGAAGATCCGTCCACGAATTCTTGCGAGCAGCCTCCGATCGAAGACTTCTGGACTTGCGATGCATATTGAAGGTTCCAGACCACGTCTTCCATCGATGGTCTCTCCTCGGCTTCCCCCGATAGGCAGTTGACAGTGATGTCTATTACAGTCTCCAGTGACTCCATTGTGCAAGTCCCCAAAACCCTTGGATCTATGCACTCTAATCTCGACCCCTGTTCTCCCGATAGAGACTCCTTTTGTGTACAATCAATCAAAGACAAAGTAGGCAAGCATAGATTCGTAAATATGATTTGTTTGACCAAATTTTAGAACAAGTGCTGTGTGTATGCATGATCTTAAAGACCAGAATTACAAATAGTATGCATTTGTAATGTATGTATGATCCGTAGACCAAATTTAGAACTAATAATGAATTTGTATATATATATATATATATATGCATGATTTGCAGAAGTATGAATTTATATGCATATATCATTTGTAGATCAGGATTAGAACAAGTATGAGTTTGCATGTGTGCATATGGAATTTAGTTTTACTTACCAGCTCCTTGGGTCCATGGGGCCCCATGGTGGGCATTTTACCCATCAATACCTCCATCAACACCAGGCCGAAATTGTACACATCACTTTTATCTTCACTTTCTTTTCTGACAAAAAGGAGGACAGAAGCTGAAAAACGAGAAAGTTGAAAGCAAATTGAAGCCCAAATAATTCTCCAGAAAGATACTTCTAGGTGCTTCATTTCAGTTAAAAAGCCCGAGAAAATAAACAGGACCTATCTTTTCAACTGGTACAAACCTCATCTTCTGCTCCAGTTGAGAAATTCCTTTCGAGGTTTGAGATTTCCCCTACAAAACATTACATGGAGCACAGCCAGTTAGCAGGTTAATAATGGAATCTGACTAACAAAAAAAGAAGAATGCACGAAAGCTTTACTTGGCTATGGCCTTTGCCACGTTGAATTGAGAGCCCAAAGTCACTCAGCTTTGGAACAAGGTTTTGGTCCAAGAGAATGTTGTTTGTTGAGATATTGTTATCGAAGATACCGGGGACAAGGCCAAAGTGAAGGAAATGGATGCCTTTTGCTGCCCCAATGATAATCGCGAGGCGCTGTAGCCATCCGAGTCCTTCCAGTCCTTTACCTAATCACATTCCAGCATCACAACGACCTTAAGGACCGAAAGACTCGGATATCAAGTTCAGAACTACAAGAGAATCTTAAAGGCTGGAAAAGAACGTGAAAGCAAGATCAGATCTATAAGGGAACCTTAAAGACCTGAAACGAATGTGAAAGCAAGATCATGTCTATAACAAGGTTGGGTCTTTTCTACTTCAACAGCGAAAATGCAACAACAGTATCATTAGAGAGAGGCCGACCAATAAACAAAAAGAAGAAGTTCCTGATGGTAAGAGTGTATATACCAGCAAGCCTTGTCCTTAGGGTCTTATTGCCCACAAACTCATAGACCAAGCATAAATGGACTCCTTGTCCTGGCCCATCCCCTTCTTCCACCATGTTGTAACCGAGGAGTGTAACGAGATGTTTATGCCTAGACTTGCCGACACGCTCGACACAGATCTTCAACATATTTGCCAGCGACTCGGGCTCCTTCTTCAATCTCTTTATAGCAACCACTGCACCATCCTCCAACTGCCCTTTGTAAACCTAACATACAAGAAGATGGGAGTCTTGAGCAAAATACCAGCGTGTAGTAGTTTGACATGTTTTGTAGCATGCGCAACAAGATTACATCATCAGCAAATGAATGCTGCGTATCAGTTTGCCAGGGTTAGATGCCTACAAGTTTGCGTATCCGTTTGTCAATATACCGACACAGGTGGTGTTTGTTTTAGTTCGGATGAGAATGTTAATCCAACATAAGACCATCATTAACTTCATAATCATCGTTAGCATCACCATCATCCTAAGAAATTCATAGCTATCAGCATTCGAAAAAGGAGCTCAGTACCTTGCCCCGGCTACCTTCGCCGATAAGCGTGGAATCATGGAAGTAATCCGTCGCCTTGTAAAGCTCATCCATGGAGAAGAATCGGAATGGAGGGAAACCCATGCCCCCGAGCTTCAAGGTTCGGGAGATATACCCTAGGACCAGACCACCCAGAGCACAAATCGATAAAGAAACATGTTTTCTTACACAAATTGATGCGCGAAAAACACAATGTGAAAAGAAATGCGTTATATTTTTTTGGCTGCACACACACATAGATAAGAGTCTTAGAACCCATCGCCCATGTGCTGTGTTACTGTTTGAAACCTGAGGTAAAGTTGGGACTTTGAAAAGACATTTGACATATGCAGGCAATGATATACACGGTGTGGGTGTCTACGTCTATGCATGCAATGCCTAACGTATGCATTCACTCATGCATGTACGCATTCATACATTATGCATTCATGTATGCGTATATGCATCCATACATTATGCATTCATTCATTCGTGTATGCATTCATACACTATCCATTCATGCACGTGTATATGCATTCATTGACGCATGTATGCATTCATACATTACCCATTCATGCACGTGTACATGCATTCATTCATGCGTGTATACATTCGTTCGTTCATGCATTATGCATTCATTCATGCGTGGATGCATTCATACATTATCCATTCATGCATGCGTGTATACATTCATACATTATGCATTCACTCATGCGTGTATACATTCACACATTATGCATTCATTCATGCGTGTATACATGCACACATTATGCATCCATTCATGCGTGCCTACATTCATACATTACGCGTTCATTCATGCGTGTATACATTCATACATTATGCATTCATTCATGCGCGTATGCATCCTTATATTATGCATTCCTGTATGCCCAGATGCATTGGTATACGCATTCATGTACGCCCAGATGCATTTGTATACGCATTCCTGTATGCCCAGATGCATTTGTATACGCATTCACGTATGCCCAGATGCATTTGTATACGCATTCATGTATGCCCAGATGCATTTGTATACGCATTCCTGTATGCCCAGATGCATTTGTATACGCATTCATGTACGCCCAGATGCATTTGTATACGCATTCATGTACGCCCAGATGCATTTGTATACGCATTCCTGTATGCCCAGATGCATTTGTATACGCATTCATGTATGCCCAGATGCATTTGTATACGCATTCGTGCCTGCATTGGTGTAAATCCGTGTATGCAATCGTGCATTGGGGTAATGCATATTGCAAACTAATGAGCGAACAAAGAGAGAGAGAGTGTGTGTGGCAGACGAGCTTACTTGCACTAGACAAGATCTCGGAGGAGATTGCGATGGATTTGTGGCCCATACACGGGCGGGGAAGGTTTCCAGGGGGCCCGACGAGGATAGGTTTGAGGCCATCGCCATGGGAGCTCCTCCGATTGCGCAGGTGGGAGACGAGGAAGAAGCCGAGGAGCACAAGGAGAAGCACGAAGGAGATGGCAACTGCTCCACCGATCAAGCCAGAGACGAGGCCCCGGGAAGAAGAAGAAGAAGAAGAAGAAGATGATGATGATGATGATGATGATGTCTGTGTGGAAATCGCAGCGATGGGACCTGCAGCGAGAGCTGCATCTGCGCAGTGGGAAGCTGCATTCTGAGGCTGCTCCTCCGTCATCAAGCAGTTGCCTTGGAGATCCATCTCCATCGCCTTGTTCCTCTCCTTGAGGCGAAGCGACGACATCTGCTCGGGGAGCTTCCCTGTCAACAGATTGTCGGACAGATCCACCCGGATTAGGGTTTCCGACAGCGTCAGGTTCTCCTCCAAGCTCCCCGACAGGTAGTTCCTCGCCATGTCCAGCGACACCAAGCTCGGCATGGCGAGCAGCCATGGCGGCACTGCGGAGGTGAAGCGATTCGACGACAGGTCGAGCTCCCGGAGGTGGATCAGATCGGCCATGGAGCTCGGCATCTCCCCGCTCATCTGGTTCCCGGCTAGGGTTAGCACGGTGAGGTTCTGCAGGGAGCCGATCCTCTGCGGGAGGCTCCCGTTGAGCCGGTTGCGATCCAGACTCAGGACCTTGAGGCTCTGCAGCGATGTCAGGCGGTTGGGGAGCACGCCGGCGAGGAAGTTGGAGGTTAGGTTTAGGGTTTGCAGGTCCGCGAGGCGGCCGAGCTTGCTGGAGATGGGGCCCCAGAGCCCTAATCCGGAGAGATGGAGCGCCTTCACGCGGGGGAAGCTCGTCAGGTGCAGGAAGAGCGACTCCGAGGAGAACGCAGGCGACAACTGGTCGCTCCCGGAGGAGCTTCCATGGGAGCTCGAGCTCGCCCCTTCCCTGTCTCCCACGATCGTCAGACTGGTCAAGAACACGGAGCCTTCTCCGTCGCCGCCGCCTCCTCCTCCTCCTCCTGCTGCTCCTGCTCCCGTTTCTTGGAGCTCGCAGGCGATGGCGAGCGTCGGGGAGGCGGGGAGGTTGCAGAAATCGGTGTCGCGCGTCCAAGACGAGAGCGCGGCGGGATTCTCCAGCATTCCGGGGAGCTCCAGCAGGGCAGTGAGCTCCGACTCTGAGAGAGCAAGGGAGGAGGAGGAGGAGGAAGCAGAAGAAGAAGCAGAAGAAGCAGCAGAAGAAGCAGCAGAAGCAGCAGAAGAATGCGGAAGCAAGAGAAGCAGAAGGAGCAGAAGGAGAAGAGGGGAAGAAGAAGAAGAAGAAGAAGAAGAAGAAGCAAGAGGAGGGGAGAGCAAAGGCGCCATAGCCATCGCCATAGCCATGGAAGCTGCTTCTTCTTCTTCTTCTTCTTCTTCTTCTTCTTCTTCTTCTTTCTCTTCTTCTTCTTCTTCTTCTTCTTCTTTCTCTTCTTCTTCTTCTTCTTCTTCTTCTTCTTCTTCTTTCTTTCATTGTTTTTTGGCTCTCAAAGGTTTAGCACTTAATTAATTGCTTGATTAGTTGATTAATTGATTCGTTGGATTCATTGATTCACTGATTCATTGATTCATTGATTGATTAACTAATTCATTGGTTCATTGATTCATCGATTCACTGATCCATTGATTAACTAATTGATCGATTCATTGGCTCATTGATTCACTGATTCGTTGATTCGTTGATTCATTGATCCGTTGACTGACTGATTAACTAACTCATCGATTCATTGATTCGTTGATCCATTGATTAATTGCCTTTTGAATCTGCACTAATCGCGGCTTCTCGTCGATTTCGCGCAACGGATGACGTGCACCGTCGCATCGCGCCTCGAAAATCTCGATCTGGAGCGTTGTTTTTCCTTTTTGTCTTCGATTCTGATCGTCTGATCGTATCAATCATCAGCAGATTGTAAATGATATTAACCCTAACCTTAACCTTAACTCTATCCTTAATCTTAACCCCTAACCTTAA
>JBBBWG010032830.1:0-17457 GCA_037176905.1 Azolla pinnata
CGGCGGCGGCGGCAGTATCAATATGGATCATCACGGCCACCTGAATATCATGGGCGGCGGCGGCGGCGGCGGCGGCGGTTATAGTACGCCGGCGGCGGTTGGCATGATCAACCTGCATGCTGCAGCTGCCGCTGCCGCCAGGCACCAGCAGCTGATCAACGATCCCGCCGACATCCTTCTCAGCACCAGCTTCCACGATCATCATCGGCCGCCCAGCAGCCGCGGCGGCGGCGCCGCCGCTGCATCATCTCATTCCAGCATCATCAATTACATGTACAATCACCACCACCACGGCCACCACCACCACCACCACCACCACAACAACAACAACAACAACACCAGCAGCAGCTGCAATGCATTGACCAACAGCCTCAGCCACCTTAATCAGCCGCACCAAGATCTCAACTACCAGTGGCCGCAGGCGCAGCAGCACAGTCTGCTGCTGGGCTACAACATGAGTAGCCCCACCGTCGACACCGACAGCCACGATGCCATCCCCCTCGCCAGCAGCGCCACCCTCAATTTCGCCGCAAACAACCACAATCTCATGGCTCTCCACCATTACAGCAGCAGCAGCAACACCAACCACGACGACGACGACAACGACAACAACAACAACAACAACAACAACAACAATGGTGGCGGCGGCGGCGGCGTGATCAGCACGCAACGGCTACTCTGGGATCACAAGCTGCTGCAAGCTGAGCAGCCGCACCGCCTCCATATTGCCGACCCGGCTTCAACGTCCTCCGACCATGAGCAGCAGCTAGCTACTGCTAATCCTGGCATTGATCCTTACAAGCCGCTGTTATTCAGCAATGCCCCGCGAGCTGGCGCATCAGCTGATCCTCATCATCATCATCATCATCATCATCATCATGCAGGCCAGCAGCTTGCTGTGGCTGCTGCTGTAGCCAGCACCGCCACCGCAATCTTGTCGAATGGATCAGCATCTGCTGGCGGCGCAGGGGCACATCATCACAACAGTATGCTTCAAATGCACAACTTGCTGAGCTTGCAGCAAGATGATCATCATCACTCCTCCGCCGGCGCCGCTGCAGCAGGCCATGGCCTCTTGCTTAATCCTCACCATGACAGCAACAACAACAACAACAACAACGGTCGGTATCATCATCACCATCACCATCTCCAACATCGTAGTAACATGAATCTCAATGTCAATGGGCCCATCGCAATCGGTGCAGCTCCTACTTCCAATGCAACCGACACCTCCAGCAATATCGTCGACCACACTAGCTTCTTCCACAACACATCTGCCGCAAGGAGCTTGGCTGCGAGCAGCAATATAGGCATTGACGTCGATCCTACTCATAACAACAACAGGATCGGATCGTCGACGAGCGATGTTGTTGCGCACCAGGATCGTCACCATGATCAGGACATGGATCATCATCGTCGCCGCCGTAGTGATCATCATCATCATCACGGCCACCATCACCGTCATGGCCATATGACATATGCTGCTGACGATTCGGCGGCCGCAGCAATGAGCTTGGAGATGAAGCCAATGAATCATGTCGACGATGACCACGATGCTCCTCCTCCTCGTGATCATGACCAGCACTCCGCGAGCTGCTACGATTTCCATGATCATATGCATATAAACGATCCGATCGCGGCGAGCAGCGGCAACAACATTAGCCACTATTATAATCTGCAGCAGCAGCGGCGACGGCAGCAGCAGCAGGCGGCTGTCAATGAAGCCGTGGAGCAGGCGCAAGCTCCGGCGGCATCGATTCTGATGGCGTCGAAGAATATGTCGGATCACTACAGCATCAACATGAACAACAACGTCACTAGCGGATCAGGAGGAGACGTACTTACAGCGCCAGATCATCCTCAGAATGATCATCAGAATGCAGCAGCAGCTGGTCTGAGCTTCCATGGGATCAGCGCATCATCGGCAGGATCAGGTGGATCATCAGATCATCAGCAAGGAAGCGGATTGATGTACGGCAACTGGATGGTGTCGAATGCCGCAGGCAGCAGCCGCCATAACAACAAAAGCAGCAGCATCAACAACAACAACAACAACAACAACAACAACAACTAGCTGCTGCAGAGCCGGCACGGGTGATCGATCGATCGATCATGATCAGCTAAGTAGCCGTTACAATTCATGTACATCGTGAGCTCCTATTGATCGATCTGCTAATTGTAGTCGGTGAGCGTACGTCCGTACTGCCGTGGATCAGTAAGCCCAAAAACGACGGATGATCATTCATTCATTCATTCATTGATCAAACGGCCGTACAGTCTCTAATTACCCGAATCCTCTTGGAGGTATAATTACCCGACCTCAAAACCCTAAAACGGTACGGACTAGGGCGCCGATCTCCGTCGACATGTACGGCAGAACCGGAACCTGATTCTCGATCTGCCTCCCCTCCCCCATATTGATGATGATGATGATGATCTCTGCACAAAGATTCCTTTACCTGATTTAATATTGATTCCCGGCCCCCCGTAAACCCTAATTTCTCCCGCTAATCAGTACTAATTACATATAATCCTGCAGGCTGCTTAGATTAACGCCGGCCGTTTACATGCATGCATGCATGCAGGATCTTGCTGCTGCCCACGCCCCATCGATATTATTGATCCACATTATTATTCCTCAGTGATATTCTGATCATCTACCCCCGGCGGCCATAAATCATGCAGCACTGCCCTCATAGATATTCATCCATATCAATCCTCAGTCCGATCATTCAACCCCCCGGCCCATAAATCCAACCAAAAATCGGCGGAGCGGATGGCATATTCATCCTTTTCTCCTGTTTTTTTTTCCCCCCAATCCGATCAGCCGGATCAATCCTTAATCTTTTACCCCTGGATTCGGTCCCTAACTTCTAACCTTTAGAAACGATTGAAGCTGATCAATCCTTTTAAACCTTATAAATCCTTCTGCCTTAATTATTAATTCAAACGTAATTACATTAACATGCATCATGAGAGAGAATCATTAATTATCCAAATCAGGCTTCACCTGATCTCCATCTCATGATGTGTAATTTTTGTAAAGTGGAAAGCTATAATATATCCTAGCACAGACTTATACATAGCAGAATATAATATAATCCAATATATACATATATATATCTTTATAAGTAGACAGATAGACCTACCCACAGATATTATAGCTTTCCAAGTTTTTGGGACTAACATGCTTTTGTAAATAGCCACTTATATATTTCCAACATGAGATTATATAATTATTATATACCCATATCATGTGGCGCAATTTGATCGGTGATTTGAGATCGTTAATATTCGGAAGGCATTTGATTCTTCTAACCAGCTCTAATTGGGCTCATGAGTTTGGATTAATTATCTAAAATGAAATGTGTACGAGTGCTGATCATGTTATGGGTTTATTTCTTATGAAGAAAAATATTTAGATGACTAATAATTTACATACAATACATCAACTCAAAGCTGACCAACGTCGACTATTGCAGCTAGTGATGCTATATTTCTATTCGTTAATGTTTATCTTGGATTTGAGCTCGTGCGTGATGATGAACATTATCCAGCATTCCAAGCCGATGATAATATTGTTAATTGGTCACAGCTAGATTATGGTTGGTTTCGATATTTCACGCATGATCAGGATAATGTGATCATGATATTACTTGTTAATTTCTGTGCCGGTGTGCTCAATATTAATTATTATATTACGCAAATAGCTGCATTACGTGATGATCAATTTGCGCACTTGTATAATTTGCTATGTTACTTGGTGCAAATTGACAGGAATTGTTTATTAATTATATTACACGATTAGTTGCGCTGCTATAATAAATTACAAATTTGAACACTTTATAATAATTACCATTATATGTTTTATGCCGGTTGTAAGGGAATCGTGGGCAGCGTGAATTATATTGATATGACAATGTCGATCATGCTTGTCGAAGGATATAGTTAGTCATCAATCGTCTGCTAATTATGCCCAAATCAAAGAGAAAACTAGTATAACTTTTGTTCTTGTTAATTGCCACAAATCAAAGAGATTAAATTATTTGTAATAAAATCCTTGCTGATTAACTGTAGTCTGTTAGTACTAACTCATAATGTCTAATATGATAATGTTACATTCCTAAATTCTTCCTCTCGCTGCTAACTCAAATGGGTGTGGATAAGAATTGTTTATGCCATCATCAACCATTATTATAATAATTCTTCGCCTCCCCCAACTTTTGGCCGTCGATAGTTATATTATTCATTTTGAAAGTAATTAATTATCCAGTACATTTTCCGGATAAACTTTAATTAAACTATGGTTGCGATTGTAGTGCATCATTGCTTGCCCATCAGCTAGTCTTCGATCATCATTTTATATGATCGAACAATATTTGATTGATCGAAGAGGTTTTTCGCATGAAACTTTGCGTTCCATAGTGTTTATTATTATTATACTTGTTCTTTAACTTATAAATTATAGGAGCATGAATTGAATCAACTTATGATACATTAGATTGTCGACGAGGCATAATATTAAATTAAACCGAATCAGATTGTCAGCATAATCAAGCCTACCTTGCCATCTCAGACATTAAGTGTGAATGTGGACTTTAATGCCTTTGGTGGATCAAGATTACATGGATTGTGATTCAATGATATTGCGCAAATCAAAGTATAATTGTCAAAGTATATTTGTGTATTCGGCTGTAATTAAATTTTCTCAAAATAATGTGCGGCTATAAAGTTTGCACAGTTACCAAAATCAAGCTACACTAGTGGAGCCCGATGATAATATTATTGAGGAATTGCACTCAAATCCTTGTTATTCATAATATCCTTAAGAAAGAAAAAGAAAAATTTGTCAATGACATCTTCAAACACAAGACGACATGTCCCATAATATTAGACCAATTATAAAGATAAGGATGGTGAAGAATGGAATATTATGACATGTACAGTGGAATGGCTAAGGATGGAAGATTATTAAAGATAAAAGAGTGGTACAAAACACAAGGGGGAAAATCGAACGGTTTAAAGATAGCAAAGTCTTCTCTTAATCCAAGCCTTTGGAAAAGAAGTGGGACCAGACCAAATGTTGTAGATATTGGATGCAGTTCTCAATCGTATTGTAGTTGGTGTTAATCCAACTGTAGCTTTTAATTACAGCAGATAGTGAGGTAGCCCACATAATTTGGAACATATCTGCCACCAGTGATGTAGACTGCATTGACCTATCTAATTTGGATCATATCCGCCATTTTACCTTATACTTCTAGACTCTAAAGGCCAGTTGCATTGTTCGTTTGTGTCATCTTTAGATAATGTAACTTATAATTAATTGGAAACCTGCAAGATTAGATGATTGATATCATAAACGTCTAAAGATAGAGCTTCCTCTTTGCATTTAGTTTCCTCTAATTAACTTGGGAGTTATGCGAATACTCTAGCTAGATTGATGAATGATAATCTTAATATTTGATCATACAACAATGTGGGTAAGATCTAGTATAGTCTAATGTACACCGCCCATATTTCTTGTCAAATTACCGAATCAAATTTCTCCCCATGAGACATTAATTAATTGATTATGTCCTGTGTAGCTTGATCAGATTATGATGGAGTACGATTCTAATATCTAGAGCAGGTTAAATTACAAAGAATTATTATCACCTAATTTACAAAGTTATTAAAATGCCCCAAAACCAACATACTAAGGTAAGGTACCAGCTAGCTTATGATGGTTTATATGATCATGTTATACCTATGAGAGGAAAAACAATTGTTTCATAAAAGAAATGTATAATATAATTATGTCCGACCATTTTGTGAACTTACATTATAAGCCAACATCCATTACAACACTGACATCATCTTCTTGGCTTGCTACCTCACCACATGTTAGCCTAGAATGTTAAAAAAATGTCTTTGTGATATTATTTATCATACAATGCCAAATGAGGCTCAAAATTATCTATAGATAAAATATGGCATTGGCAATTTTCACAATATTGTGGAAAATACCAACATATTTTGAGGTATAAGTAGGACCCTTCCAATAGCACACCAAGCCTAGACATCTATTGTAACGTTTGATGTGGTTTTTGTTCCATCTTCAGCTAGTAGGATCATTGAAATATATCTATATCATTGTATTTTTAGAAACCTTGCCTAAACGTCTAATAACTGGCTATCCTCATCTTACTTCGACATCATTTATCTTTTCCATTTTACATTTTATGATAAAGAAGTTTCTCTTATCTTCTTCCTAGAATCTAAAAAAACCAAAAACAAAAAACAAAAATATCTATTTTCATACAATGTATTGCTAACTTCCATAAAATATTGATAATTAGATGATTATGTGTTACCCAATAGTGGTATAAAACTTAAGTAGAGGCTAAAGTTGTACATTTATTTTTCTGTAATTATGACCATTTTATCATATTAGTATAAATATATAATTGATTAAAACTACTATATATTATTTCATTTCTACTGTACAGTATTCCTACACATAAATTCCACAAAATATGAGAAAATTTTCCTTTTATACTCTGGTCAATACAACACACTGGTTGCATGCTTTCTCTACCCTCCTCCTACTTAATTAAAGTGGTATCTTAGTGGACATTTGCAAATCAATTTTTTTCATAATCACTTGCATCTAAGTGACAACTTTGCATGACTTGCAACAGTACACTTAATCTTTTTTCTATGTATAAATAACATTGTATTAGTCTCAACTGCATCCATAATGCATTACGTCATGGATAGGCTTATCTTTATTGTGATGATAATGAGACTATCAAGCATGCCTTTTGGGGTTGTCCGGTGGCAACTCACATTTGGGGAAGAGTTTTAAGGATTTTTTTGAATCATCATTTGAGGTAATAATTATATCATGGGGATGGTGGCCTAGGTTGATGTGCCTGAGGTATAAGCCTATGAATTTGAAATGTACTTAATATTGGACTTCATGTTTGTTTTCGGCCCTAGAAAATTGAAAAAGCATATATATGACATCTATGCTGGTTTTCGTGAGAGTAATAAGGAGGTGTGCATTATGTGAGAGTTGTCCAAATTTGTTCAAAATTAGAATTTGTGGACAGCGAGATGTTCTTAATTTGTCTTCCGGGAAAAAAATCATTTATATTGCAGGAGATCATGCAATCTATTTGGAGTCACTTAGTGCATACAATTAAGGATTAGTATGACTCTGCAATGCTACACTATGTGGTAGTTGTCCTCAATATTGGAATTATTTGTGGACAACAAGATGTTCTTAATTTGTCTTCAAGGAAAAAAATTATCTATATTGCAGGAGATCATGCAAACTATTTGGGGTCACTTAGTGCATACAATTAAGGGTTAGTATGACGCAATAATGCTGCAAGAAAATGTTAATTTAGTTGTGCTCAAGAGATATATTGCTTTCATTAATGAATGGAGGTAGCAATATGTTTGTACAGTATCATATGGTCACAATCCAAGATGATTATATAATCCACCCCTTTGATTATATCCGTTAATATTAGTTGGTCATTCTCTTTGTATTCTCTTTATAAACTAATGAAAGGATTATATTTGAGAAAAATAAAACTTCATCCCCAAAAATATGTCCAAAAATGAACAATTGATTCTAGTATACGTAAAGGGAAGATAATGAAGTATTAGTGAAAAGTCAAAAGGTGGAAATTAAAGAGAATCAACCTACAATTGAAAGCAAAGATTATAAACAACAGTAAGAAGATTTACTTTATCACTGAATAGGATGTGAATCTAATACCTTGGAAAGCCCTCCAAATAGTTAAAAATAAAGGACTCTTTATATCAGATGATCTATCTGGCTAGGTTAAATCAATGGAAATTAGTTTAAATGATATGGTATTATAGTTGTCTAAATAATTAGTACATGATATATTACTTTCAATAATCTTTCTTTATAATATTTTTGTAAAATGTATGCGTCATACTACACTTCTAAAGAACACATGAAGATTTTATAAATTATCTAAATAAAGAATCTTGATTGCTCTAGTTGGGAAAAAGTTTAACAATATGTTCTAGTTTTCAAAAATTAGGTAAGTTACTTATAGATTTATATTTACTATAAATTTTAACGTATTTCTTGATTGATACTAAGGATTGTAATCTAGCTTATAAACATGAAACTTAATCGCGGGAAAGGAAATAATGTCAAGCTTCGAAACTACCCTTATGTGTTAAACCATTATATTAAATGAGTAAGGCAAGAAAATACATGAATATTATTGGCCAAACAAATTGATATTACTGTTTTTTAATTAAAATTACTAAATTCATTCTCGATCCTGTCGACAATGTTTTCGCTTTATATGGAGTTTATTATAGAGATATTATTCTATATAGTATACAACTTTCTACGAAGCTGAAAGATTATCACTACAAGTTGTTGCCTGGTTTGATGCACAAGTTAACGTGAAATAATTTGTTCTAAATGTTTTGGGTTTCTAGTCGCGTTAACGTTGCATCAAGGACCATAAACTAGTTTACCGCAACTTTATTGTAACAATTACCACAAGTATTACTGGGGCTGTTATTGTGACCTTTACCACGACTATTATTAGAGTTATCGCATATTTACCGCAACTTTACCGCAACAAAGATCTGCCAGGTTACGTCAAATGCGCGATAACTACACAATAATGGTCATGGAAAAAAAAAACGATGCGGCAACGATGCTGCAACTACATGGCAATTTGTGTGATAAACAAAATGTCTATGTTGCAATAAATTCACAACAAAACTATAATAGTTATTGATATGCCAATAGTCGCGTCGAGCTTTACAATGAGGTTGTGGTACATATGGAACAATGGTCGCGGTGAACTCATAATAAACTCGACGCAATAAAAACATATATTTTATTTCTATATAATATTATTATATAGAAAAACCTTAAAAAATAAAAAACAATAAAAATTTCAAAAAATATCTTTATTAATTTTTTTGAAAATTTTGTTTTCATTTATATTTATATATATATATATATATATATATTACTGAACGAAAGGAAAAAGTGAAACCTGTTACTAAAAAAAGCTACCAATTTTGATTGGCTACGTCTTCCATAACTTAAGAATATTAATTTTATAATCAATAAGGCGCATGTGTAATTCATTATCTAAACGACTATTCAAACTTTCTAGCACCCTCTCTAATGCAAGTCGAGAAACTTGTTGCCGAACCTGCTCAATTGCTCATTGTTTCTCAAAATAAATGGTAAAGTTTTTACTCTCTTCTAATATTTTTGGATCTTCATCAGCAGCATCAACGAGATCCCGTTGTTCCTTGTCCAAGTGCACTAGTCCAATATTTTGATTCATGGGATGAGGCTGCCCAAGGTTCTACCCAAAGAGAGAGAGAGGGAAAAACAACAAGATGTTAAGAAGGAAGAAAATTTATTCAAATCCCATTTCTATTCCCAAAAGGAGAACTCACATCATACAAGGCTTAGGTTAGGGTTTCTCTCCTTTCACACTCACACGACCATGTCTTAAGTGGGATGCAATCCTCGAGTGGTCGTTAACAAACATGAATTGAGGGTTGTTACTAATTGACATTGACTTCTTCCCCTCCAATTGGAGATTGAGGTTACATCATAATACCATTCCAAATTGTCTAAGGAGATTGTGTAGATCATGTCAAATAAATGTAAAACAAGAGGAACATTTGACATCTCCATACAAAACTTAGAAAGAAATTAGAAGAAAATACAAAGAATTAATTATCTTCATCACGTGTTTGATAAGCACCTCAAATTTCACAAAAATTACACAAATACATCCTCAAGGCATAGCCAGATAAGTTTATTATAAACTCAGATTATCTCCCATGATATATTTTTCGGAGGGCAATAGTGATGCCATGCATCGTTCGCCCTCCCATGACATGTGGCGACAGATAATCACAGAAGAAAAAAAAAATATGATCTCAAGAGCTCAGGTTTAAATTAGCCATTCAATGTCGTAAGATACATAGATGGATAGCGAATTCGACGACGACATGAGACAGACAGACAAACCAACAGCTGAAATGTTTTTAGGCAAGTGTCATAATGTTGTATATATGGATAGATAGATGGGTGATGGAAAGTTTCATATGGGACTCGGATGATTTGAGCGGATATAAAAGAGTTTACAGCCATAGCGGCGAGCGTCATGGAGAAAAGACGATGGATGCAACTTAGGAGTTGAAGCTTTTAGTTACTTACATAGTTTGGTTTAGTTAGTTAGTTAGTTTTGGTTAGTTTAGTTATTTAGTTTGGCTAGTTTAGTTAGCCCCGTTGGTTTGGTTAGTTTAGTTAGTTAATTCAGTTAGTTAGACACCGATTATGGGAAAAGGGAAGCGCTCGAAGGCCAAGGGCATTCGTGGGGCTCTTTTTCTCACTAACATTGGTCGGCCTTTCCCTAAACATCTGCATCGGAAGCCCGAATCCTTCCTTCCTTCCTTCCTTCCTTTGATGCTTTGTTTTCTTCCTTTTATCTTTCTTTTCCTTTTTCCTTATCTTCGCGCCGATCGGCCCAATGGGCAGTCGGTCCATGGGATTTGGCCCCAGATCAGCCACCATTATCTCCGCCCTTTATCCACGACTAACTTTGGGACACCGCGGTCCTTAGATTCCCGATGAACAAGCTCCTCCAGTTTCCTTCCCTTCTGTTTTTTTTTCCCATTTTTCGCTCATACGTACAAAGTCAATCCCCTACAAGCACTTTAGTCAAACAAAGCTCACTCACCCACCACCCAAAGTATTATTAGTATTAGGATGATTAGGGTTTTATAATTATCTTGTCCCGACCCCCGAAAACATCTGTGTTTTTATCATGCTGCTTCTGCTTTTGCTTCTGCTTCTGCTTCTGCTTCTGCTTTTGCTTACAGAGACCGTATCCTGTCATCGGTTATGAATAATAATAAAAATTGCCCCTTCTTCCGAGGCAGGAGTGCTTATCTTCTTTATTTGTACGTGCAAAATAAGCCCATGTCGAGAGCACGCACTGATGCTGCTTGCTGTCGTGTGAATGCCGGATTGGCTCACAAGAAAGTGCCTCCCAAAGTATCGAGCTCTATCCTATATAGTGTTTGCGTAACAAGAGAGTTATTATAACTAATTAGCCACGCACATTTGTCTAGTCATTTTTGTCGTAGCTTTAGTCGTCTGCAAAATCAAAGACGCCGGACTGATTAAAAAAACAAAAACCCTTGCAAATCACTCTCAACACCATTAAGTCGGAGTTATCAAGGACAAGACAAATTGGCTCCAAAAAGAGCTCGATCACAAATTTGCGACCGAAATCCTTGATCTATTTGCCTAGGATGTCGATTCCCCAACATAGATATTAAGCGCAATTTCGATTCAACGTGGTAAAACACTAACATGGAACCAAATATGAAAAACGCGCAGATTTTTTAATCCTCTTTTACCCACGGTATCAAGGTCATGTGGAGGGGCAATAGTGCATGAAGTTTCACAAATCTTACCAAAAAAGCAAAAATGCAACATAACAAGGTCAGAATAAAATACCGCACCAGGATTTCGAGTTGAATAGGATTAATTATAGTGAAAATAGATCTTATAAGGGCAGTGAAAAAAACAACCTTGACATAAGTTTAGGGCATCAATCGCCTCTTACAGTTGATCATCTGATGAACATGCGCCTAAAAACTGGTTCCAGAATGTGTAACCTTTATCCATTGAAGAAGCATCATTCATGAAGAGCTTACAGCAAATCTTTCATTACAGTGTTGTTGCTGAAAATTGAATTAAGAATGATAAGCTTAGTATTAAGTTACTATGCAATCAGAGGCATGGACCGCGAGAAACTAGGAAGAAACTCTAATTCCATCAAGCCATACCAAGGAAGGGAGGGTTTGAATAATTCCATCTCTCCAACGATCATCCTGTGTGATGGGATTCCCATTAACCTCTAGCTGCCTTAATGCCAACCCTTTGAATACTTCGAGAACTTCCCATAAAGATGAATGATTCCATTGATGTTGCCCTTTCTCATTAGAGTTGTTCAGACAAGATGAGATGAGATATCTCTTCGTATCCACAGAATGAGAACCAATCTGATTGAATTTAATGTTTAATTCTTTGAGGGATGGCACATACTGGAGAGGCCATAAAGAAGTGATCTGACAAAGGTGATTTTTGCTGGCATCGAGACTAACTAGAAGCTGCAAAACTTCGATACCTGCAACAATAGTGAGCGTAAGACATAAGATTCTGATTTAGGTGTATGCTTTAGAGTTACATTCTCATTTTTCCCAAGATTAATCGCTTAAAAATGCTTTTTCCTCTCTTTTCTTTTGCTTCCTGGCTTTTTCAACCAAAACAAAACAGAGCCTGCATTATCTAAACACGTGACTGACCTTCAAGAGACTGAAGCTTGTTATTGGATAAGTCCAGCCTTTGCACCCATATCAATTTATCAAAACTTCCAAGCTTTGACAAGGAAAGATTGTTCAATCTAAACCAACCTTCATGATAACCATCTGACCTCTCAAC
Source organism: Azolla pinnata (assembly GCA_037176905.1). Classification (NCBI taxonomy): domain Eukaryota; kingdom Viridiplantae; phylum Streptophyta; class Polypodiopsida; order Salviniales; family Salviniaceae; genus Azolla; species Azolla pinnata. Next base: position 12,536 of record JBBBWG010032830.1, read on the forward strand.
CTTCCACCAATGTTCAGAGAGCTTAAGAGGAGAACTAATTATCTGCAAATTTGTAAAGTCGTGACCAGGAGAACTAAGCACAACGTGAAAGATTGGCATTCAATGTTACATAAAAACAGGGAAATATGGTTGCATTCATATGCATACACAGAAACGTTTGTTTTCCTAGTCAGGGTAATATTGCATGTTCATATGTCATTTGAAATCGAACTTTGAATGTGAATTTACACTAGATTTCTTTCAATTATGTCCATGCATATAATTACATTATCCCAGCAAAAGATAGTGTGAACAATCTCATAAATTTCGTGTGCAACTCTGTCTGCATCTTAACCTATTGATACATTTAATAAAGTTGACTATTTTGCAAACCTGATCGAATAATAAATGGCTGAGTTGTTCTTCATAGAAATGACTATGCATAGGATCAATTGCCACCAGTTTACAATAGAGCTGTCTCACTTCCTCTCTGTGCAAACTTTCAGCATGCACTGGGCTAGATAGATTGTCATGGGTCATAAGAAATCTTGCAAGAATCAACATCGCCCACTTGCTGCAATTGAGAAGTATGAGCACATACATGTAAATTTACTATCAACATGAGCAAATTTTGCATACACAGTTCCAGTTCAAGCAGAATCTAACCTGTCTTGTTCAAGGTCCAAAAGCTCTCGGAAAGTATCGACTTGCGCTTCTAAAGTTTTCAGTTGCCAGTTGTCTTGTGTCCGAAGTTCTATATTATCATCTGGTTGAAACCCATCAGCCAAAGTTCCTTCTGATTCTTCAAATCTTGAAAGACCTTCAGGTCTATCCTCTGGCCAAAGAACACCTGGACCATGCTTTGAATTCTCTTGCAAGCAATCACCAGTCACATTCTGCACTTCTATCTTAAAGCTTAGTTTACGTGGACTGAAGGTCAGTCCATCCTCAGTAATTATGCCCACTGTGTTACCTATATCCAAGCAAAGGGTATAGAGAGTTCCAACTACAAAACATGCTCTTGAAGCTTGAAATTTTGTGAACCATACCCTAGAGCATCGTTTACTTCCTCTTAAAGGAGTCCACGATACATCAAGCAGCTTTGAACCATGAACATCTGACGAAGGATTTAACGATATTGATGCAGAATCAACCCCAGAAACAGGCTTATTGAAGCATAAGACTATATGTAGATGGGATGAGTCAATGCAGACCTTACTGTAAGGTGCTTTATATTGCCAAAAGCTTGAATTTGTTGATGGAGAGAGATTCAGAGTAACTAATGAACCATCTGTAGGCCAGAATCCTGTAAGAAACGGACCACTAGGTTTAAGTGTCTGGCCAAGAAGCCATGTGAGATAGAACCATCCACTCTGATCCTCAGGCTCTGTGAAGAAGGCCTGCTTAACAAGATCATATTCCTCCGTCAAAATTTGCTGCCATTTACTCTTATCGATGATGTTTTCCATGGATTTTCTTGATAACAATGCACTATACAACATGAAAACTGATAAGAAAAATCACTGCACATTGCAAAAACTAAAATGGTGTTCAACAAGAACAATATAAGTTGAACAGTTTATACCTCCGATTATGCCATGCAGAGTAATTGCTGAAATTTTGATTTATTTTCTTTATAGTGTAATCTAGCTCCTGATCTTCAGATGTGTTGTTGAACTTTGCAAGAAACCTATGGCATTAAAGGGAAGGGCTGGATGGAGGTTAGATGAGGATTTCAGTCATTACCTCTATAAAGACAAAAGAAATAGTTGGGGCTTTCAAGCAACATGGACAACCACCTTCTATAGTTCCACCCGTGGAAGTTCCGAGCATCAGAATTCAATAGATAATCTAGCAGCTGATATTCATGCTCCAATGAAGATAATCCAAACTGAATAACCCATTTCCGATGATACCAAGCACCATATGACTTCACATTCCGTCTCAAAGCTTTTTCTACCTGCTCTTTAGATCTAATATCATCTCCAAATCACAAATACTCTCAAGAAATACAGTTTGATATAAACTAGCATTGCCTCACCATGCTCACTATGTCAGTTATCTTGTAAAAAGGTTGTCTTTCACCATATCTACTATGATTATGTGCCTCCCAATGCCCTCTAGTTTTCACTTATTGAAAATCACAGACACTTACCCAATAAACTCCGACCTAACTAAAACCAAATGGGACAGCATATGCAGTGATAATCAGTTGGTTCACAAATGACAGATGGACTCCATGCATTTTTAAATGCATTTAAGGACGTCTCAATTGATCTTCTACAAAAATTCATTTAAGGACATTTTTTTATCTTTCTATACAGAAGAAAAAAGGATAAATGGCTGCATTAATATGGGTTGGCTTGAATGGTTTGCAATTAAATGCTGTCGTGCAGGATATTGACAAAAGGTTATATAACAACCTATTCACATGCAAAGGTAGAGGTGTTCCTAAAGAGTTTGGTAAAATCAAATAGGTAAACTATATGGTATTTATTAGGCATCCCCCCTCAGAACAAAAATGCAAAGAATATGACTGCAAAAACAAGATGGTGCTTTTTTTGTAGACTTGGAAGAAAACAAGGTGTTTCTTGAGAAAGTTTAAGAGGAAAAACCACGTTAAAAGGATAATGTTTGAGCAACAATTTTCAAAATAATTGTCATTCATTTTCATCACTAGATTTGTTTTGAAATGAGTACACAAGAGACATACCACTTGCAGTTCTTCATCAAGAATAGCTTTGCGAGAAGTTTCATCCTGCTGAGACTCAAGCAAATGAGTGACTGCCAGTTTACGATAGTTCCATGCTGTAGAGACTTCAGGGTTTATCTCCAGCAATTTGGCACTTTGCTGCAGAGATTCCTTGGAATAGCTACCAAATTTAGATTGCCCAGTCAGACAATTTTAAACTTCTCTCTCTCCCTCTATCTCTCTCAATAGAAAAAGAAATATCTCAGAATAGCTATGAACGATGTAGATAGTCAAATGAGATCATTTTACAGCTCTCTCTAAAGAATTAGGGTATGACTCCGGTGCAGAATCAGGGTCCCAATGTCCTTTTTATATTGCTTTTCTTTTCTAGATAACATACTCCAGCAATGGATGTCACAACAAATGCACCTCTTTTGTCAAGAATGCTATGCATTCAGCCTCATAATTGATTTTGCATTTGTGAAAATATAATGTTATTTTTTATACTTTCTCTAAGATAACTTACTACACATTCAAGAACATGTGACTTGGAATGAACACATCCCTATATATACTCAAAAATAGTTTTTTATGGAATTCTTCTAGTAATCATAAAAAAAGCATGCATGCTCTTATTTCTTATGATTGTATCACTCCCCATTCAATTCATGGGCATGGAAATGCTTAAAGTTTAGAATAACCCTCACATCCGCTTCCTAGAATTGCATGTAAAACAAGTAGAAAATTTCAAATGCACAAAGGAAAACTTTGAGATCCAAATGACAAAACAACTGGAGAAAGGATTAGAAAGATGAGATATGCTATGCTTGCTTCATAACGTGTCACTAGATCCCTACATAAGATATGATATTCTCCAATTCTAAAGTATCAAAGCTTAGCAGAGATGTGGAGGCTTACATTTCTTTAAATGTGTCAAAACCACTCAGATACAATGCTAGAGCTCACTACTTTGTCATCGTCTATATGAGTACTTCCAGATGGCTTAGGGCATATCCTCTTCGATGTGACACAGCATTGAAGCATTTTCTTCATGTAGCACAGGGTGTTGGGGCACATGCTAAGAGATACATATGCCTAAAAACAAGCTCTATAGAGAAGAGCATTAAATGTTAAGTGAGAATTTCAGATATTCTACAAATGAGCTGTGCATGGCCCTAATTAAAAGATATACTTAGGGGTCTGTACTCCAATTTTGACTTAGAGTAGCTAGGTTCCTCAGTAGATAACCCTCACTACCCGTACCTTGTAAAATACTTAGCATACAATGTGTATAACACATACACCACAAAATTTTTTAAAGAATTCTTCCGTGCTTTCCAGAATGCTCAGAATATGCATTCTAAAGACAAAACTACATCAAATACTTTTGATACTTACATTTAGTAGTTCCATACAAGTACCAGACAAGAAACTCCACTTGAATAACTTATACCAAAACATTTCCTAAAGAGCAAACAATTTTACTAGAAACCCAAAAACCTTTAAACCATGCCATTACCTTTTGAGCAGAAAAAAGAAACAGTACTTTCTAACACATGTATTACTCAAAGCATAGTAAATATATATAATACATTCAATAATTTCAAAACTTGCAATCTTACATATAATACTTGAGTACTGTAACAAGTTTAGAAAGTAAAATATGCGTTATTGAACAACTATGTACTACAGTGCTGAAGATAGCATCGGCGAGTTGTCATTGGCAGATGCTTCATAAGGCCTTCATTGTATGTTGCGTCAATCTTCACTAGTTGGATCAAGTTGTTCTCAATTGTTTCATAAATGAAATGGTAACAGACATAGCACAGTAACTTTTCTTTAGAGCCTTTCAGGTTTCTAAGGATAGACATGACTAAAACCCAATTGTTTTGTGCATGCTAAGTCATAAATCTACTTATTGTTCCTACTATATGGGTAAAAACAAACGGGTTGCTTCCATTGGATTTATCAATGAACAACAATCTGAAGCACAACGAGCAACTTGCATCCATTCCCTTTTTATCTTATCTTCAGGACAATCCAACTTTGAAAGCTTCACTTGTTCCTGAAAAATCACTGAGAATGGTTTTCTTTCTGTCATTTACAATTCGAAAAATAACCTAAAGTTTCTAGTTTCTTACGCAGCACATCAGACCCTAAACACTAAACCCTCAAAGAGTCACTTGCATGCGGATGAGAATCACAGCATCAAGTCCCTCAATACTGCAAGGATGGTTGCCTCCAAGGTGAA